>JAVQIZ010145362.1:0-58821 GCA_036023535.2 Galaxias brevipinnis | reverse complement strand
CCCCCCCCCGCCCCCACCTCCCGCCCTTGTCCTTTGATGTGCCTCGTCAGCATCACTCGTCCCTGTCGCGCTCCCTCGCTTCACCCTGACATGCCCTCCACACAACACCCACACACACACACACACACACACACATAAACCCACCCTCCAGCCGCCTTGGACAACCTGGATTATAGGGTGACAGCTGATATGAGGAGGAGGGGAAGGAGCAATGGGGGTTTCCGAGGGTGGGGTTAGAGTGAGGGCACCGAGGAGGAGAAGGAGCAATGGGGGTTTCCGAGGTTGGGGTTAGGGTGAGGGCGCCGAGGAGGAGAAGGAGCAATGTGGGTTTCCGAGGGTGGGGTTAGGGTGAGGGCGCTGAGGAGGAGAACCGAGATGGAAAAGAAGGGGGGAGGTAAGACCAGAAAAGTGATGAGAATGAACTCGAAGATGAAGGACGGCTTCATGTATTAGACAGGACAGGCCTGGGTTGGGGGTGGGGTCATAGAGCTGCTAGGCTGTAGCCCTAGTCAAAGCGCACCCCATCCACCCCCCCCACCCCACCCCCTTTCTCACCTGCCTGTCAGTTTAATGAATGCGCCGGCGTCCTGAACCCCAGCACGCGCCCCTCCATGATGGATGAGCACATCAGGACAGCAGCTCACACACCGCGGTGAGTACACTGGGGGGGGGGGGGGGGCTGCACCCCTCCATCTCGCTGCCACTTCTGGCCGTGTAAATTCCTCTCAGACTCGTTCCCATGCAGACACCCCTCGGTATCTATCCCAGACCTGGGCTGCGTTACGTAACTGGGTTCAGTGTGTTCTCACAGCCTCTGCCAGTCTCCATGTCCATACGGGCTATACAGTAGCTCAGTGGTTAACGCTGACGCCTCACGGCAAGAAGGTCCTGGGTTCGAACCCCCGGCCGATCCAGTGGAGTTTGTGTCTGTGTGGAGTTTGCATGTACTCTCCGTGTTTGTATGGGTTTTCGCGGGGGCTCCGGTTTCCTCCCACCACCATAAAAACATGTTAGGGCTAATCCTCCTGGCCCTGACCAAGGCACTAGATGGCCAGTTTGCCACTGCAAAAAAGAAATCGTTCTCAGTTTGACTTTGCTGGTTAAATAATGGTTAAAAAAAGTCAGCTCTGGTTGTATTCAGGTATTCTAACAGTCCCTCTTAAACTTCATAAGCTCTGGCTGTGTTCAGGTATCTTAATAGTCCCTCTTAAACTTCATAAGCTCTGGCTGTGTTCAGGTATCCTAATAGTCCCTCTTAAACTCCATCAGCTCTGGTTGTGTTCAGGTTTCCTAACAGTCCATCTTAAACTCCATCAGCTCTGGTTGTGTTCAGGTATCCTAACAGTCCATCTTAAACTCTGTCAGCTCTATCTGTATTCATGGTCCTCCATAGTCACCCCTACACTCTATGTTAGCGTGGTCTGTGTTTGGGCCCCTTACACACTGTGAATCTAAACGTTAACACACACACACACAGTGAACCTAAACATTAACATTAACACACACACACAGTGAACCAGAGGCTCTCCCTACAACCATTAAAACATGATAGGAAGGACCGGGGAAACCTCGTCCATAAATGTCCTCCTCATTCTCTCACTCGTTCTCCTCCACACAGATACACACACAACCACCACCATCAGCTCAAAAAGCTGTCACAAATCTGACATTTCTACCCTTGTTTTATGTTTTTGGATGCATTCTCACTGCTGTATTTGTTTTCAACTGAATTTTACAACAATATCATATGTCAAATCTTCTTGCTGCTTGGCGGCTTGAAGCTGGATGTTCAAACAAGATAAACCAACCAAGAAAAAAACAGCACCAATAAACTTACTTTCACCTCTATATAAATTAGAAGAGTTATAACAATATTCTCCCAAAAATCTGCTCCACTCTCAGCTCAGCCTCTGTCCCTGGGCTGTGAGTGCCCTGACTGTAACCTATACCATAATACTAGTGCTCCCTGTAAAAGTGTGTGTGTGTGTGTGTGTGTGTGAGAGAGAGCGTCTCTATGTGTGTGTGTGTGTGTGTGTGTGTGTGTGTCTGTGTGTGTGTGTGTGAAGAAGGCGTTTGAGGGTCAGTGCCAGGCCCTAAGCTCCCAGATCAGCCACCTGTGTGTTATGCAGGGTAGACTGATTATCCTACTGACCTCTATCTGGCCTCACACACACAAACACACACACAATCTCAAACACACTCACACACTCGCACACACACACACACACACACACACACACACACACACACACACACACATAGGATGCAACTTTAACACAAACATGAATGTGTTCAATGACACACACAAAAGAGAATAAAAAAACTGTAACTGCAAGCATACGCACGCACATGTGCTGCGATGCTTTGGCAGAGCTAGTTCAGGCAGGCAACTCAGACACAGCATTTATCCACATCGCATCACTCAACCAGTTGCATTCGCTCAATAGTTTAACACGGCCTACTAAACCGCAGTCACTCACCACACTTGCTCCTACAACTGCTCGCTCACTGCTGCACCACACTATGCTTCTGCTCGTGTTGCTGCCCACCTCTACCCCGGCTTCCACCTACTTTGGGTCTGTTGCACAGTATTCGATGGGGGATTCTGCAGACATCTGCTCCCTACCAATGGTTGTTCACTTAGCATTTGTATAAAACCCTGTGTGAGGAAGCAATCAGAGCAGCAGAGCCTTGACGCCATACTTGTGGCGTACAATGTATTGCCGTGTATTGCAATAAATAGTTAAACCTATCGTAAGTTGTCCTGACTGAAATACATTAATAGACAGACACATACATATACTTGGCCAGCGGCCTGCTGTTTCTGTCCCCTCATAGGTCCTTAGAGTTTTCTCATGACCAATACACACTTATACAATGCACATTCTCGCACACTAAGCCCAAACGTTCCCCGGTATCATCCAATCAGGAAAGTGGCCTGATCGTTGCATCCAGAATGCAAGATTATTTTCAGAACACTGGGTATGTACAGTATACTATATAATTACAGAGCAATCAAATCATGTCGTGTTTTTCGTGCTGTGAAGTTGAGGTTTGCTCTCGCCCCAGAGGGCTGGCATGTAAGTAACTGATCCTCGCTTAAGCCTTGATGAGGGGAATTTCTCAACCACATCATAACTCACCCACATGATAGAAAGGAGGGTGGGGGAGGGGGGAGGGGGGTGTTAAACCAAACAGGTGAATGTCTCCAGATTCAAATGAAGGGGAACCTAAGCTCGGCTGCAGTCTATAATTACCTCATCAAACGCGAGAGCATCTCTCTGCAAAAACACTTCTCTCAAAGAAGAACCACAACTCTAGAGCCAATTAAACCTCCCATCGCTCTAAGCCAAGATCAGGGGCTTCGCTCTCCGAGCCAAGCACAGGCGCAAACAAGTCAACCACACACCAGGAGACACGATAGCTCCACACCAAAGGCACGCCAGGCTGACACGGCAACAACACGCCAACAACACGATAGCCCCACACCAAAGGCACGCCAGTCTGACACGGCAACAACACGCCAACGCCACGCCAGCCCCCACACCAAAGGCACGGCAGTCTGACACGGCAACAACACGCCAACCACACGCCAGCCCCCACACCAAAGGCAGGCCAGTCCGACACGTCAACAACACGCCAACAACACGCCAACGCCACGCCACGTCTGCCGTTTCACTTGTTCACTTGTTTTCTTTCTTTACGAGGACCTTTTTTTTTTACCGACATTCCTTTAAAAGTCCTTTTCCCAAACAGAGAACTCCGCACTAAAAATAGGTAAACCTATCCAATAAGGCAGCCTATTCGTTTTTGAAGGATCCCTACATTTTATTTGAGGGGGGGGGGCGTTAAGTTAATTCCCACTTCCTGTTCCCGTATCGCGGATACGCAAGGTAACGCAGCGTAGTAAATAACGTCTGGGGCTCTCCAGCTCACGACGCTGGCCCCTGTTATTCCTCGACAGTGGAGAAATCATAAAGGGACCCCCGGTCGTAAATATACAGTGACCAACAGGACCGTAAACGCGCCCCAGATGGCACTTACGGCCACGCGGAGACGCTTGCGTAAATTCTGTGCCGCGGAGCCGTGAAATAGGAGGCCTATTGTTTGAATGTGACGGTGGCTGGTGGGACGTATTAGACAGAGTGTGACTGACATGCGGTGACCGCCAGTCGACTGGAGGGAGACTTAGGAGAGAGATAGACAGGCCTTGGGAGCAGAGCACAGACAGGTACAGAGGACAGAAATATGGACACGGGGGGAAAACGATACGGACAATGTTGAAAGCAGTCGTTGTAGATTAACTACGTGGGTTGAAAAGGAATTTCACTCAGGGAGAAAACCGTGGTTAGTTCTCAAACACTGTAATTTATGTCTGACTGTGATGATCTGCAAAGGGGAAACTAAGGGTCAACAAACAGGGGGCTTTTAGGGCAATGCATTTAAAATTAAAATTAAAATCTGAAATAATTGTTTTTTATTTTTATTTTGAAAAAAAGAAACTTGCATGCAAAGAGAGAAATAATTACAGAAATAATGATCAATAAATATTTCTTTGACTTGAGATGGGTGAGATAGAGCAGTCGTTCCATTTGACTGGCCTGATGTCCGCACCGTGGTCACCCTGACAACCCGACACCACTTCCCTCTCTGTCAGTGGTAAAAAAAGGAGGAATGAAAATCCATCGTTTCCAGATCAGTGGACAGGAGAGAGCGAGGGAAGAGGGAGGAGTGGCGTGACCTTCTTTGATCCTCTGAAGGTCTGCCACCAACCCACCTGCCTTCTCTTCCCATCACACCCACACACACACACACACACAGAGCGGTTCTGCCTTGCCAAGCACCTGTCCACAGGTATGAAATGAGAGAAACTGTGGTGGACTTTTAAACTGCCGCTCTGCTTTATACCCTGAACACAATGCACCCTCTAATCTCGCCCCCGCCCGCTCTCATCCCTCCGCGGCCTTATCTCTCCATCCATCCCCCTCTCCATACCTCCGCCGCCTCACCACTCTCTGCTCTGCCACCGCTCTCCTCCTGTCTGTCAGCGTCGACATCGCTGCCTCAATTACAGACCCTGAGCGGCACAAAATGGAGGCAATGGTGATTAGAATCGTACAAGAGGATCTGCAATTCCAAGGTGCTTAAAAGCAACACTAAACACGCTCCAGCGTCTCCTCTTCCTCCTCCTCCTCCTCCTCCTCTTCTTTCTCCCACATGACTCCTCCTTTCTTTCAGACCTGGGAGCCCTTATGGGGGAGTCCCTGACAGGATCCTGGCGGTGGTTTTCTAATCTCTCACACAAACAACTTCCTCTGTTGAACACTTGTCAGCATGTTGGACAATGAGCTGAAGTGGCTTCATCTGTCAGTCCAGTCCCCACCTCCAATGTCTTTGAAAATATTGCAAAACATGGTTTCCTTTTGACCCAAATCTAAAAGAATTAAAAAACGATAATCAAAGTGAAGAGGTAAACCTCTCACTCACAAAATTATGATTATCAGAATCCCCTTTGATCACCAAAAATAATAGGCCTTTCAATGTAAAATATATCACAATTAGAATTATTATACATTACCCATTCAATAATCTAAAGTGAGAATCTTAGAAACTGATGTATTCATGTTCAGAGGGAATGTATGCTAAGAATAGACTATTATTATTATTATTATTATTATTATTATTATTATTGTTTATTTTAAGTAGGTACACTACATACAGGATGTTTCATTAAAATGAGCCGACAACATCTCCAGCGGGTAAAAAGGTGAACCCTCTCAGCAGGAAACATAACTATAGTTTCCTACTCTATTCCCGCTGGCTTGTAAAAGCCCTCTCAGCAGGAAAACACAACGGATGCTCATAGGTATTACATTCTTTATTTAGGGGCACAGCTGGAACCCTTTCCTTTTTAACCACTCTAAAACTGAATACTTTAAGAAAAGACGGATGTAAACTGTGATTCTCAAATGAGGCCTGGAGGTAGATCCAGGAGCCGACCTGTCAGAGAGGGCCACCTAGCAGGCATGGGGACTGCCGTCACCGCTGCCCCCAGATGTCCTATCTGTGACTGGGATCAGCTCTCACCTCTGTCAGCCTCTGTTCTCTAATCTCCCAGAGTGGAACCAGAGGGCCTCCCAGGAACTTTGTACCCCGGAATGTGACCAGTCATGACACTTGAGACTGCAATCTCTTTCTCTTGCGGTTCTTTTTTCTGTTCTTTTCTTTTTTCTCTTTGTTGTTGCGATGGTTCTGTCTGGCCCTCTCTTTTACTCTTTGCATTCCTTCTATTTTTCTTTCTATTTAATTCTCGTTTCCATCCACACACACCCCCCCCCTCTCTCTCTCTCTCCTCGATGATTCCCTCAACAGGTTGTAGATGGCAGACTTAGAGGGGAGGATATGAGACACAGAAGGAGCTGACCCGGACCACTGGAAATACCTGTGGTGTGTCTGATCCAGCATGTTGGACAATTAAAACATGTGCTCCACCACTGGGCCAACCAGAACAGACCACAGATTTTTACCCATAATAATCAACACACTGCATAAAACATCTCATTTTAGCTGTATAAATGTAGGCTATATAAATATTGTCTAAAAATAATACACAATTTAGATTAATTACATGCAATATATTCTCCAAAACATTTGCTGCCACGGCAAATGCTTTTGCTACATCCTGAATAGCCGCATGCTAACTTCAGATGTGTTGATGATGTGTTGTATCTCACATTAACCCATAAATCAACTCAGCTCCGTTCAGCAGAACCATGAAACGTCTCCCTATGTCCCGGGACATGTGATCCACTCTGACTTTGGCGTGTCAAGGTCCCATTTACAGCTCCTGTCAGTCGAGGCAGAGTAAAATAATATGTGGGCAGATTTGTAAAGGCAACCGATATGGATTCAAATGGCAGATGACAGCAGTGAGAAGCCAGTGCATGTGTGTGTGTCTGTGTGTGTGTGTGTGTGTGTGTGTGTGTGTGTGTGTAGACGTATGCATGTGCATGTGTGCGTGTGTGTGTGCGTGTGTGTGGACGTGTGCACATGCGTGTGTGTTATGTGCGTGTCCCACTCCCTCTTTAGCATGAGATCCATCATCTGGATCAGGTTTCAGAGCAGCAGGATTCCTCGGTCGATTCCGGATGACGGCAGAAAAGAAGAATGAAGATGGCAGCTATGTCAATAACAGACATGGCCTCCTCTGACATCAACCACCCCCCTTCTGCTCCATCCTAACCCTTGGTCTAGACCCCAACGCCCCTAACCCCAGCGTTAACCCCTGGTCTACACCCATTGCCAGTTGCCAATCAGTTTAGCCAAATTCTATCTCACCTAGGTCATGAAATGGCCATGTAGGAGCCAAGAAGAAAAAGTTCAAACCCACACAGATGTGTGGTTACAAGACATCATACCATTCAAATCTGAATCATTCTCCCATGGCTTTCTCCTCTGTGTCTTGGCAACACTTTCATCCTTTTATGAAAGTAAAATGATCACAGATAGACCGATATCCTCTCATGTGATACTAGCATAACTCAATAAAGTCCGAGATGGGAAAAAAGCTCATCCTATTCGACTGCCAGAGAATTGGTTGTGTTGACCTGTGGCTTTGGGAATAAGTGATTGTGATTCGATGTGAGTCTTCCGTCTGGTGTCAATCAAAGCTCCTGAACCTTAGCTGATGAGGGACTGGCTGCCATTGACCGTTCCCATCTGTCTCTTTCACTCTCTCTCGCTGTCTTTCTCTCTCTCTCTCTCTCTCTCTCTCTCTCCCTCTCTATATATATATATGTTTCTGTCTGTCTCTCCCTCTCGCGCTGCCTCTCTCTCTCTTTCTCTCTCGCTCTGCCTCTCTCTCTCTTACCCTCTCTATGCCTCTTGTGTGCACATTGTGTACTGTATGTGAGTGTGTATGAGGGTCTGTTGTGCAGTGTTTATGTGTTGCACATTGTGTACAGTATGTGAGTGTGTGTGAGTGTGTGTGGGTCGGTTGTGCTGCGTCTTTGCAGGCAGGCATTGGGGACAGATGGGGGCTGTTGAGGAATCCAGTTAGCGGCGTGCTTCAGTGTCACATCCAGATCTCTGTGATGACAGATCTGGCCCCGTGACAAAGGGAATGTGTGAAACCAGCCCCACCCCCCACCCCCCACCCACACCAACACCAACACGACTACACGCACACACACACACGCATGCACGCACCAACAAACTCACAGGCAACCATACATATTTCCGTGCCAAGCTGCAGCTGCCTCGCACACCAACCTCTTGAGTCACTAGTGGTGTGTGTGTGTGTGTGTGTGTGTGTGTGTGTGTGTGTGTGTGTGTGTGTGTGTGCGTTTCTGAGTCTAAGGGCAGAGTTTGTGAAGCCTGCATAGCATTGCAGCGTAGAGTGTGAATAGCAAGACAGACTACTGGCAACATGTCAACAGCTGAGAGATTGAGAGGGAGAGGAGTCCAATCTTCTCTGACCTCGCTGTCCTTCATAGCGCAAATGCAAGGGATCAATAATGCAAGCAGACAGACTTCATCATGTCAACACTGCATGATGGGTTTGCTTTCCAAGCACAAATTTAGCGCACGCTAAAGCTACCTTTTGAGGACCGAAGGTGAAAGAAATACTCCATCTTGTATTTCAGCTCTTCAGTTGCGGCTCAGGGTTCCTCTGTCATGGCCGTTAACGTGACAGACACTGCCGTGCCTCCTCTTGGCCATGCCACGACGTGTTTGGACCGCTGCTAAGAGCGGCGTTACCACAAACATCTTTATCTCCTCATCAAAACAGAGGGAAACATCAAAACACACTCTCCCAGAGCTCTCCTGGAGGGGACCTCACCTGCAGCCAGACTAACGCCCCACCCCGACACACACACACACACACACACACACACACACATACACACACACACACACTAAGGCACACTGGCAACACAGTCCGAACACAATAAGACAGATAGCCTATCTTGTATTTGTAATTCTACAAAAGTCACTTAAATCCAAGAGATAAAAGAAAAGCAAACACATATATAAATGTCAACATTACAGACGCATTAGGAATGATTAAAATCATGATTGGAAAGATGCGTGTGTGGGTTATCGCCGTGCTGACCGACCAGTGCTGACCCACCACTGTTCACTGGTGTAACCGGGTGACAACAGTGGGTCATTGATATGGCTACACACTGCACGACCAACGGAAGCGAAACGGAGCGAGGAGAGAATGTTCTAGGAATGCTAAGAGGTCGATGTCATGTGTGTGCATGTGTGTGTGTGTGTGTGTGTGTGTGTGTTTCCATGTGTTTGAAGTAATGCTTCTGGCTGATAAAGAGCGGGGATGTGAATGTGTGATGATTAGAGGAGCCGTGTCTTATCAGCACCAGAGTGGTGTATCTCTGTGTTTTGAGTGTGTGTAACTGTGTGTTTTGTGTGTGTGTATCTGTGTGTTTTGTGTTTGTGTGTGTGTGTGTGTGTGTGTGTGTGTGTGTGAATGTATGTGTTCATGTGAGCTATTTAGATTGAATCTCTTTGTTTCAGGGCCAATGGACTCCCCAACCGGACCCACATCAGCACCAGGCAAGCTGGGGCTAATTCCAGCTCTTCCTCCTGCTGCATGGACCTGATGGAATGGCAGGAAGACATATTTTGATACCAAAAACCTGAGTGAATAAAATGACGGACCTGACTGAATAATAAGGAGAGCTTCAACGTAGCATTTCTGACTCAGATTATGACATAATAGATAATAGATTGATTATACTACAATTGCTGTACACTTCTGGATAATACCAATATACTTCCATAGAGGGCGCTGTTAACACATGAACAAAGCAAAGAAACAACAGCGTCGAATCTGATATTTGGAGATAAATTAAACAAAAACTAGACGGGATTGATAAAAAAAAGTCTGTGTATGAATATGTTTCTGTGCGTGTGCTTGTGTTTGGCATGTGTGCCTGCACATGCTGACGGTTGTGTTTTTGCAGTATGTATAAGTGTGTGTGTGTGTGTGTGTGTGTGTGTGTGTGTGTGTGTGTGTGTGTGTTTGTGTCTGCGTGTGTGTGATTGATCTTTGCCTTCCAGCGTAAAGTCTGAGTGGATCAAAGTAGACAGAGCTGTTCTGAGAAAACAAGTCGTAAGATCCTTGAATCAAACTCCATGGAGTGTCACCCGGCTTTCTACACACGCTCAATTCTCTCTGATTAGACGAGCTGTTGTAGTACAACAGTGTCCGTTACTACAACATCTCACCTATCAACAGGCCCAGTGTGGATTGTAGGAACAGGATTTGAGATCACCCTTGGGGACAGGATGTGGATAGCAAGTGGTTGCGTTTCCCCCATCGTTTTTCAGCTTTTTCACCACGGCCAAATGTATTATTTGGTCCAACCACAACAGTGAGAATACGCTATAGTCCAAGTCTTGTAATCTCCTTGTATCAGCAGATTGAGATGTGGTGGGATTAATACAGCGTGGATTATTCTCTAGGGACCTTGTTGTTGAAAAACCTGACGCACGGAACCCTGGAGCTTGCTGTTGCCTAGACACCTCAGTCCCTTTGTTACTACGTTCTTCAAGCAGAGCTCAAGAGCAACTCTCACGACTGCAGCAGTGCCCGAACTTAATCCACTCATTCAACATTAAATTATAGTGGTTTAATATTATAGGTGACTAACAGGCAGGTACAAAACGTCGGCTGGAGAATTGTTTATACAATTATTTATACAACAGACTCAAACATTTCACTGGCACATTCAATGGAATTTAAATGAGCTGACACAGAACAAATTCATCAACACAGACAGATGATTCATGGGAATATGACGAGTCATAAAACTGTCCGTGTACGGTGCACGGCCATAATGAATAATGGTGTTATGGTCATGTACGTAGAGTGTTGGAAGCACAGAGTGTGTTGCCAGAGCAGAGATCTGCCCACCACATGGTAAGAGGCCTGCCAGTTTAGCTCTCTGCTGGCAGACACTTTTGAAAGGCCGCTCTTTACCTCCGCCGCTGGTCAGCAGAGTCAACAGCTCCGGCCGACCGCATGGATACTCGGACTGAGACGACGAAACAGTGTGGCTCGGTGTGTTTGTGTGTCTGTCTGTGTGCCTTTCCAATGAGGTGTGCGATATGGGTTTGGATATGGACTGTTTGTGTTGCTATGCAGCTGCCACAGTTTTCAGTATTAAACTTTTTGTTCTTTTTTTTTTTTGCTATTTAAGTTATGAGAAAAAAATGACTCATTACTTTATAAATAAGACAGGATCAATGTTTTTTTGTTTAATAAAAATCGTTCTGAAATTTCTGTCTTATTTTGTCATGTTTATTTTGTAGAAGTAATCCCAGACTTTTCTACATTTTGAAAAATAAAGGTCCTGTAAGATGCCTTTATTAGGTGCATGTCTCTTTTCTACCTCCTTTGGTGTAATCCAATGGAAGTGTGCTCCAGTTTGTATCTGCCCTTTTGCACCTTGCTCTAAAAGCCCCCTGGAGCCCCTTCAGTTTGGGCAGAAGTTCCCTCCTCCACACTTTCTTTCTCTCTCCCTCCTCTGTGGTCCAACCAAACAGCCAGACGGGAGTGCGCGCACACACGCACGCACGCTCACACAAAAAAAAGACTCACACACATATTCTCTCACGCATACTCACAGGACTTATAGAGCGGGGAGCCAATATACAGCTACGCAGTCTGAGATAGACAGGAACCAGAGAGAGAGATAGAGTACAGTGAGCGAGAGAAAAAGTGTGTGTCAGAGGAAGAGAGAGAGAGAAAGATAGGGGGTGCGAGGAGGAGGAGAGAGAGAGAGAGAGAGAGATAAAGAAAGAGAGAAAATTGCAAAAGGGAGCCACCACAAAGTAAGAGGGGATTTAGAGCATACAGGACTTCTGACTGAGGTACACAGAGAGAGGGAGGACAACACTCTACATCGGACCATGGAAGCCCAGAGCCTGAAGTAGCGGAGAATCAACCCAGCTTACCCACTGCTCCTGACCGGGGACACCGGGCTGGATTACTCCCCTTTGCTCTGATCTCCGTCTGGGTCATGTTTGGTGGTGTATGTCCTCTGTGACCTGTTGAGGAAGGCATCTGGATACAGCTGATTACTAGTTTGCCCGAGTCTGAGCTGTGATCGAGGTGTGTGGAAAGCAGAAGGGGGTGGGGGACATGTCGAGCAGACGGTACACACACCTGTTGAGCGGACTTTGGGTGCTGTGGCTCTGGCAAGGTGAGTTCTAAAACAGTTAATTTTTTTTCTTTATGAGTGTGTATGAGTGTGTGTGCTCCCCAGCGTGTGTGTATGTTTGTTTGTTTGTGCGTGTATACAATTCTACTCATGTTTCTGTCCCTTGGTTGCTCTAAACGGTCCATCTTCTTAGGTTTTGTGTAATACATCTTGCAAGTCACAATGTACTTGTAATCATGTTTTTAGGTGTTTTAACGTGTTTTATGATTGCATAAAGTATGCAATGGTATTTGAGGAGATCTGTGGAAGTCTGAACGTTCTAAAACAAAAAGGTTATGGGGGGTGGGATTATTTTTAACTATACTTATGCAACGCATAATAATAATAATCTGAAAAAGTATCTTCTTGGAAAAGTTGTGAAATTAATTGACAAAAAAGACCAACTCAGTCATCTTCTTTAGAAAGTTATCAGGACCTTGTCAAAATTTCTAATGAGAGCAGATTGAAAAACACATTTTCTCGCACACACTAAAAAATAACATAACCTGTGGAGCCGTTGATGAATAGTCTGTCTGTTCAGACCCCTCTCTCTCCCTCTCTGTCTCTTTCTCTTTCATACTTGCTCTCTCTTTCCCTCACTCCCTTCCTACCACCCCCCCCCCCCCCCACCCCCCCCACACACACACACAGGCTCAGCAGCCAGTGGAGGAGTCTTGAAAAGCAGCTCTTAAAGCCTTGCTGCTCTTAAACAATGGTTCCCTAGGAGCAGGAAAGCATGGCCCTGGAACTAATGTTGCCATTATGTTAATGATTAGAATAACAGGAGCCAGCCATTACTGACCCTATATACCTCTCTCAGTGTTCACAGCTGACTGTCCCTCCCCCCCAGACACCGCAGTCCTTGGTCTGGGGAGCGGAGGGGTGATTTGGGTGTTTGGGCCGTCAGGGCTGGTTAGGGTGATGGTGGAGCAGGAGGAGGTGACAGGGTAAAGAGAGGGCATCTAACCGCCACCGTCTATGACTGCTTGCCTCCCTGCAGAGGACCAGAGAGGGAGGACAGGGAAACGGTACAAAGGATATCTGTGAAGCTGCGTTTTCCTTTTCCACTGAGGTCTAAGTTAAGTAAAGGAGACAGGAGTGGGTGAGTGTCTGGCCTCAGACACACGCCATGGCAACGCTTAGCAGGCTCACTTGGACCCATAAAAAAAAAGTAAAAGATTACATCCAATATCCAAGCATGTTTTGTCACTCCAGAGTGGTATTTTTGTTTGTTGAGCTATTGTGAGGACCGTTCGCCACGTGTTAAGTTTCTACTCTATGCTCTGAGCAAGTTTCTCACCTGCTTATCATGATAAACTGCATACATCTTCCAAAGTGCATGAGGTGGCTCAGCATTTTCAATCTTAAAATATTGATTTTCTATTGATCCAGACAGACACGCAGACTAAGCTGCTAATGAAGCCATGGGGCTGAAATCAATTCCATCTTTCTGTTCAGCTTAGCTAACACTTTGACCTTAGTGTTTACATAGGAGGTATGATTAAGACTGAAAAAGCAAATCCTTGCGTACTACATGAATGAATCAAAAACAAGGTAATAATGACATTTTATGAAAAATAAATACTACATTACTTTTAAGTATTTAAAATAAATATTTGTAATACTGAAACGATTACATTTACTATATAATCGTTTGGTAGCTACCTTTAATTAAATAAGTATTTTCTTTTGACTGAGGACTTGGCAAGAGCAAAAAACCTGACATTCTCCCTGAGGCCATGGGATTTTCCTGCTCCTACTAAATGTCAAAGTGATATAAGATAAACAACAATTCATCCTAAATGTCTCCAAACCCAAGGTTTGGATTAAGGTGAAGCCGTAAATCAAATCAGGTCCTTAACTTCAGCAGACCATCAAATTCACCATCTCATGTCCAGAACATAGAGATGTTTTATCTCTATGGTCCAGACAAACTGTCTGTTAGTCAGGTGCAATCAGACATCTTCTATTTAGACTTACAATCAAACAGTGAACAGCCTATAGAGTATTGAGTGGCTGTTTGGCCTCTAACATTGTGAAGATTCCTTGCCCTTGTCCCTGGAGTTGATAGTTTCTTTTTGTAACATAGTTATTAAACATGGAACATTAGTAAAAGAAGGGCTTAGCTCGAGTCTGAGTCAGCTTCAGCAAAGTTGAGAATTATCCAAAATGTATAAAACACTGTAGTTGTATGATAATTGTAGAAATCTGTATTCGTTTATCTACGGCATTGTTGGTTAACTACACAGCAGGTATTGTTTACCTAGCCAACAGGAGCCAACTAGTCATGGTTACCTAGCCAACAAGAACCAACTAGTCATGGTAACCTAGCCAACAGGAGCCAACTAGTCATGGTGACCTAGCCAACAAGAGCCAACTAGTCATGGTGACCTAGCCAACAGGAGCCAACTACTCATGGTGACCTAGCCAACAGGAGCCAACTAGTCATGGTGACCTAGCAAACAGGAGTTATTTAGCCATGGTTAGCTAACCATGGTGGAACTGGCAGCCTCCGCATGAACAACTCCTCCAACTCTTTTAGCTAAACAAACAAGGGGCGCTGGATTAAAGCAGCTTTAAGCATGATGAAAAGACAACAGTGGTCAGCCATACATAGGCTGGCGTAGACCAGAACGACTCTTTTAAGAAATAGTTGGTAGATGAGGGGAAGATATAGAGGGGGCGGGGCTGAGAACCTAGGGGTAGGGGGGGGGGTTGGGGGTGGGGGGGTGCTGGGGGTAAAATAACAACAGAGACCCCGTGCCCTTTGAAACACCCTCTCCAACCACCCCAGTCTAAGCCCAGTGTTGTTGTTCTCTAAAGAGGATGTTGTTTTTCAGAAGAAAAATAGAAACCTGCAGGTTTTTCATGTGCCGTCAGTTACTGAACACTTTCCTTTGAACCAGCAAGGAAGATTCAATGATATGCAGAACCATGCGGTACAGCAACAATAGTTGTCATTTCACGTCTGCACATCAAACGTTTGTGCTAGAACCTCTGATGGAAAACATAACAGATTATGCAGTCATGAATGGGTTCTTTTTTATCAGTTGGTGGGCAGTGGCAGAGAGGGACCTCCCACCTTACCGTAGTTAAGACCTCAGTAGTGTCTATCAGAGCGGTTCGGGCCTCCACAGCATGTGTCTGAAACAGCAACTGTTTGGCGACCACTGTAGCAGATAAGTGGAATAGACAGGATCGCCACAGAATGTAAAGCTCAGCAATGTAATGCCTTGCATCACAGTCCAACACACACACACACACTTGCTCCGCACCCGCGCTCATGCCTGCATTGGCAAATGCACACAAACACACACAATGCATGCCTCGTGTATGTGTTGCACACACACACTTTATACGTATAAAGACTCACACACACACACACACACACACACACACACACACACACACACACACACACACCTCATCCACCTTAGTAATCATGAACTAAGGGTTGTTGGAGCAATCATCAGAACACATGAAGAAGCTTCACTCCCTCTTTTTTCCTTTCTTCTTTCCTGGTTACTTTCCCTCCACCCCAACCTCCCTTTTCCCCAAACAACTACCCCTCATGAACCATGCACCAAAGCCACAAAAAAAGAAACAAAGACAAGAAAGATACAGAGAAAGGAAAGAGAAAAGGAAGGAAAGAATCTGAAATCCATCCAAAAGTAATGAGGCGTAAACATGGCTTTTTCATCAAGGGAGCGGTAATCAAGAGAGGGTAGGTGGTTAGGGCTGGGCGCTGGGGCTGAGACAGGGAGCACAGCAACAAGGACTGTGTTCTGGAAGGCCATGTGGCTGTGTGTGTGTGTGTGTGTGTGTGTGTGTGTGTTTGTGTGTCTGTGTGTGTAGAAAGTGGAGACCTGAGGGACAGTTAAGAGGGCTTTGTCCATCTGCAGTGAGGCGGAGAAAAGTATGGAAGATTAGAGAAGAGAGGCCGGCTACAGTACACTGGCCCCCAGGCTTAATACACCTTAAAGACTGCCTACCATGCCTGAGGTTAGCCCGTGCCTGGAGGGGCCTGGTTGAGTCCCTCACTAAATAAAGGCTGGAGGGATCAAATGCATGTGGGTTTGTAGGAAGCTCCTATTTACTCTGGATGGCTACAAATAAAGAGGTACATAAAATCATATTTTGACTCGGCGTTGTGGATGAGACATGAGAGGAGAGAGTGAGAGCTGCCAAACCCTAATCGCAAACACAAACAAACAGACAGCAGAGAGTGTGCAGCGCGGAGGTCCTTTATAAATGGCATCCCTTCTATAAATCAATGTCTCCACTGTGTGTGTGTGTGTGTGTGTGTGTGTGTGTGTTTGTGTGTGTCCTCGTTGAAACATCCAGCAAGGTTGATTACTTTGGCTGTTTATCAGACAAACAGACAGTGGCCAGTAGACGTGGTGGTGGTAAGCTTTTACGAGGCGGGTGTAAGATCAGTCAGGCCACACACAGATCACAAGGCCGCTACACTGACCCCTAGTGGCAGAGCTGTGCCAACACAGCTTGGATCGTGCCTGTTCACTCAGGGTGTCACGTGTGCGGAATGTTCGGAATGGTTGACAGCGATTACTGGGACAGGTGCTGTTGTAAATCGTTCCAGAGCGTGACATTCAAGCACCATTGTTTGGCTTCTTATAACTTAACAGTACTTTACCTATTATCAAAGGCACTCATGGCGTAACAGTATAAATAGCCATGTAAGCCATTCTGAATTTAGTGAACATACTGTGTCTACATTGCTTCTAGTTCACGCCCAACAGCTGCCTTAGAGGGTAGTCTAATTAGACTAGCTGATTAACACTGACTGACCAAGGGGTTACAGATTTCACGACCACGTGTAAAGTCTGTTAATTTTATGCCACACCTAATGTTACAGTTTACATAAGCCCTTCACTCTTACAAATAATGTACACAGTCATGGTCTCGGTCACTGTACTTGTAAAAAGTTGATTACAGTAATTATACACAGTACATAGTAATTATATTTTTATTTTCGGTAGTTGGGATATGTGTGTGTGTCCGAGCCACAGCTAAAAGTGAAAAATGTTGGCACACTTAGTGACTATAAAATACAAAAAATACTTTTCTGCCGGCTCATCTGACTGGATATCAAAATGTATAAACCTTTTTAACACATATGAAGCTATTAAAACATCTCCCTTTTATATAAGAACACTTTCAACCCCACAATGTACTGTTTTGTTTTTATAAATGAATGTTTTTATGATGACTCTTTTGATAAATGAAGCCATATGCCCCACTGGAGGTAGATCAAAGCAGAGAGAGGAACTGAATGACAACTGACCCAAAGAAACACACTGTAGAGAGGCTCTCTTAAAAATATAACAGCCCAAATGATCCCACCCTTCATACCATTACGACTCTGCTCCATTAATGTGTTTGTGTGTGTGTGTGTGTGTGTGTGTGTGTGTGTGTGTGAGTGAGTGAGTGAAAAAGAATTGGTGTGAGTAAGTGTTTTGGCTGGGTGCTTGCTAAAGCCGTGGATAACGCGAAACAGAGCCGTCCACTGACTCGTGAGGACTCGGAGCGATGGAAATGAATTAATCCTGATTAGTATTTCAGCAGAGACTCGTCCCTGGGGAACTGGAGCTGATCTGGCTCAATGTTTTTCCCAAAGCATTAGCGAGGCCTGGGAGAGCAAACAAACACATCAACACAGAAAGAACAACTGGCATCATCATTCAACGCTGTATAGGGGCCAAAACATAACACACTTATCAACACATTGACTTCCAGACAAATCAATTGGCTTGGGTTGTGAATCCCGCAATGATCTGTGTGTGTGTGTGCATAGTGTCTATGTGTGTGTGTGTGTGTGTGTGTGTGTGTGTGTGTGTGTGTGATGAATGAATGTGGAGTGTGTGTGCAAGTTTCATCCACCCTGGTTGTGTGAATGTGCATATAAGTGGGCGCGTCAACCTCCAAAGTTCCGCGTTTTGTTTGTATAAGTGTGTGTGTGAATGCATGTGCGAGTCCACCTCCCTAGTAGTTTTGTTTGTTTGTGAGAGTTATCCATTACAACGATTTCAGGAACAAACATCCTCCCCCTGACTGACAAGCCCACCTAAGTACTGTCCAATTAGCTTCAAGTATACTTTTAAAAGGAAGTCTATTGGCTGGCTGCAAGTAAACTATGGTTTTGCTTCCAGTCAAATACTTAACAGAGAACTAGGGCCAATCTATGAAGCCCATCCCTGTGTGAACCCTGCTCACCCCACCTTTACCTTCACCCTGTCTCCATTCTTTTTATTCTTTTTCCACTTTTACAACTTTTGATCATCACCACTTCTTTCCTCTCCCCACCTCCTCCTCCTCTTCCTCCCCCCTCTTTATAACCTCCCCTTCTGTAACCCCCACTCCACTACTCTTCTTTATAACCTACCTTAATGTAACTCCCACTCATCCTCCGCTGATCCTGTTCCTTGACCTCCCCCTGCCTCCCCCTCCCTCTTTCCCCCACTCCATCCCAGACTCCCTCCTGGGATCGGCTTTATGACGGATCTCTAATTAAACTAGAAGGACTTAGCCGGGGTCTTAGCGTTTGACACTTCCACAACCAACTCCCAGTTCAGCCAGCGGGCTGCAGCACTGACGTCCTCCCTACACACGGGAAGGGAAGTCGAGCAGCGTATCTAAGACAAACAAGGGACAGGCTTCTCTGAAGGGCCCCAGAGAATCCATAAAGCTGTCTTACAGGCCCCCTGACAAGATTCTGCAGGCCAGAGTAGAAACACAGAGGGAAAGAGAGAGAACGAAGAGAGAGAGAGAGAGAGAGAGAGAGAGAGAGAGAGAGAGAGAGAGGACAAAGCAGTACAAAGATGGAGTTATAGAGAGAGAGAGAGACAGAGAGAGAGAGAGAGATGGGCAAGAGAACAAAAAGTTACTGCAGAAGCAAAGTGACAGACATTAAATTGAAGGACAGCGAATAAAAAAACACAAAAAGCCGTGAAGAAGGCGAAAAGCAGTGGGATGAAAGAGCTATAACAGGATAAGGGGACATACAATGTGGAGAGTAGTGGAGAGCAAAAGTAGAACAGAGTGAGTAAAAGGCAGAAAACCGAAGGCAGTGGTGCTTTAGAGATGTTTGAAGAGTCTATGAGTTCTCCTTCTCCTTCCCTATTTGACATTAAAGTTACTAAAGGCAGTTTATCTGAAGGAGGTGATTTTGGCTACCCCTAGAGGCAGTTTATCTGTAGGAGGTGATTTTGGCGACCCCTACCATTTGCTTAAATGCAATTATTTCCCCTAACAATCGCAAAGAACACATGCAGAATGCTCATGGTCACTACATATTGCTAGCATGATAAACGACTATACATACAAGTATGGGCATCTCTTCCTGATTTAGTGATGCACTTCCTTGTGCCATAAAGCAATTTGTCACAGTTTCGCGGACGATCCTGCACGGAGGCAGAGAAAATGTTAAAAATGTCAACTTCAAGAGGACTGATCTGACCCGTGATTTTTTTCACTTTCCCATAGACACTACAATGTGCTATCAGAAGAAATGTATTTATCATCCGTTTATATGAAAAAGTTGCCTATAGTGGCTTTACGCTAACGACACACTGACCGAAGTCTTCATCGTCATCACACATAAGCAAACACATACAAACACACAAACATGCAAACACATACATACACACAAACACATACATACACACTTCTTGGCCAACATGTCTTATTCTCTTAACACTCTCCCCAGCGGGATGGACTCAGCAAATCAGTAAGTAAGTGTCACAGTTGTCTGTTGATATCAGAGTGTGGACACTGCAGCCTTGCTCCCCAAAAGACACTTCATTACAGGCTAAAGCATATGACAGACGTAGTAACACCAAATGTGTCTACGTCAGGTCAATAGGAGAGGTGGAACTAGACAAGGTTGATTGGAATTACCTGTCAACTTCTATTGAGTAAGATTGCTATTCTATCCTATAGGCCTACTGTAATGGAAATTGTGTATGAGACTGTATTGGCTGCCAATTGATTTTGTCCAGATTGCAAACGAGCAATTACAAACACCTAAACTAACATGATTTGATTTCTCTACCTCTCTTGGTCTCTAAATCACACGCAAGCGCGTGCACACACACACACACACACACACACACACACACACACACACACACACACACACACACACACACATTTCCTTCCTCAAATATCTCCCAACGTTAACATACTATGTTGCAGCTGCAACCCCATTGAAGTGACAAGCCAGACCCTAGAGCTTCCATTCTGGCCAGAGTCCTAATTCTACAGCTATAAATGGCTGCTGCAATTACAAGCTATCATCTCTCATTACCAAACCCTCAGTCATCCAACTGCTGAGAGTCGAGTCAGTTTAGATTTGAAAAGAACAAAGAGTTAATCATTTCGTTTGGCTTTTTGGTTGTTTAGCGCTTCTTACTGATTCACTAGCTTGATAGTCATCCCTTGTGCCTATCATGTTCTGTGCTGCTGTTTTTCATAAACATTCATCGGTCAAATCAGGCTAAAACATCCAAATAAACTCTTGCAGTGCCTTGCATGTTTACTAGATTGGAACAGGAGATAATAATTATGTTTTTACTGTGTTCTGTATGTTTACCTTAGTGGCTCCAGTTGCTGGAACAAGCAGTAAATTATGGGAGGTCCCTGCAGCCATTTTAGACTCTTCTTCAAACCATAGTGAGGGCGTGCATTGGGAACCACAGTGCCCACAGCGCCACCTACAGGTCAGAATTACAGCCCACGTACCCCCAAGACTTGAGGGCACCTGGGTTTCAACAAGGTTAGTGTTTGCATATTGACTATTTTATCAAAGCTCTATTGTCAAAGTCTTTCTAATTTACCAGAGAGATGGTTCATTGCCTGTTCTTGATGCTTCAATATTTCTCTCCAATTCTAGATGTGAGGTGCGACCCGGCCCGGAATTCCTGACCCGTTCCTATACCTTCCACCCCAGCCGTCAGTTCCGCGCCCTGCAGCACTACTATACCGACAGCGGCTGTGAGTCCCCGTCATACTCCCTGGTGATCCGCGGTAAACTCCGACTCCGCCAGGCCTCCTGGATCACCCATGGGGCCACCGAGACAGAGCACCACCTCAGCAAGGTAGGCATGGTGATCCACAACCCTGTAGCCATGCAGAGGCTGGCTTCCCGCCTGCCTCAAGTGTGCCTAGGTATGGCCCTGGGCCATATGGTGCCAGGCAGGCTGTATGAACTGTACAACGCCCGGGCCGGTCGGACCTGTTTAGGGGCACTGGGTTTCTCCATGATGGAGCTGGGTCTGGTGAGAGTGGAGACCCAGCACCACCAGCACCACGGGGGGAAGGTCCAGGAGCTGTACCTGGGGGACGTGAACACAGACTGGGCACAGAGGGTTCACTACAGTCCCACTGGGTACCAGACACCACTGCAGAATGCCATGGTGAGATTCTGCTTTATTAACGTGTGAAATGTTTTTGAAATGATCTTTTGCCAACCGTTATTTGTTGTTCAAAGTCTTACTCCTTAGTCCTAAACTCATCTGTAATAACATTAACGGAGTAACAGTCTTATTAAAGTTCAAAATGAAAAATTCACGGCATTGTTTTCACCAGTGCGATACATTTTAGTAGATTTTGGGGAAAACATGTGTAATTAATAATTTATTCATAATTTAAGTATTAAATTAAATACAACAAAATTGTAAAAACACAATATCCTAGTCAGTGTCATGCTCTCCCTGTCTAATCTAACTCCACTATGTTTCCGTCCACTGCCCTCTCCAGCACCACATCCACCCTTGCCCAGTCTGTGCCCTGGTGTACCGCTCCACTGAACAGCGCCCCCCAGTGCTGCCCCATGTCACTGCATACCCTCTGTCCTTGGCTGGCCACTGGGTGAGCCAGCGCTGCGAAGCTCAGCCTGCCATCCTCTTCCTCACCCGAGACTTCACCTTTGACCCTGATCAACGTTCCTGGGAGGGCGTGTACCGTCACTACTCGGACCCGGCCTGCTCCCAACCGACTTTCACCCTGCGGGCTTCGGGCCACTACTCCCAGGGCAACCCGTCCGTCAAAGTCCAGGGGGCCCAGGAAATGGTGTTCAAGGTAACTCGGGTGTTGGTGACGGCCCTGGAGGAGTCCACAACAAAAGTGCTGAACAGCAGCCGTAGAGCCAGCTGTGGCTGGGCAGGGAGCTGGGAGCTGGGGATAGAGCAGGACGTCACCCCCACCAACGGGTGCAGCGCCCTGGGCATCAAGCTGCCCCACAAGGAATACGAGCTGTTTAAGACCGAGCTGGACCACAGGAGGGATCCGCTGCTGTTCGTCGGGGAGCGTCCCAGCGACGGGTCCAGTCCCGACCGGCCACAGAAAAGACCCACATCCTTCCAGGCTCCCATGGTACATTGCAGCGGGGAGGAGGCAATGACGTCACACGGTGGTTCTGGTTCCAACTTCCTGCGGTTCCAGCAGACCTCCAGTGGAACAGAGAGACGGGCACAGCTGTCTGGACTGTTGATGGCGTCTACACTGTTGGCATGGGACTGTCGGTTCTAAAAAGCCATATAACTCAAAATGGTTGTTTTTTTCGGAGGGACCCCACAATGAAAGCTGTCAGTGGGAAATGCTGTGTTTGTGGCAGCTTTGGTTTAAGCCCATCTTCAGTTTGATGGACCACAATGACAAGACTTTGAGGGGGAGTTATTTTTTTTTTAAAGATTGGTGCTGATTCTGTTTCAAAATAAGAGCACAGTCTATTAAAGTCTGTGCCTTTACCTTTATTTAACTGTAGACTGAGATACTCTGACTCCTATTTCAGTGGCATATCATAATATATCTACCTGTCAACTAGCTGGTACATAAACTGTCTACAGTATAATATTTTCTGTCAGTTCAGTATATCAAGTTAAATGATAATAAAAACTACAGGTGTTTTTTTAAACATTAAACTATTGTCTAAGACAATTCTGTTATAAATCTGCAGACTGACTATACTTTAATTAAATGTATATACACTATGCATTCATCAAACTGAAAGAAATTGATGTTTCATAAAACAGGCAATGTAGTTATAGATTATGAATGCAAACTTAAAAACAGATTTCTAACACCGTCATATGATATTTAAAAAAAAAAAATCTGTTAGTCTATTCCCTTTTGGTTGGAAAATAAATCAGTTTGATCAGTTTGACCACAATCAACTCTTGCTAGTTTGGGAACAAAAATATTTATTATTGTCATGTAAGTGATTTTGATATCAAAAGAGAATATGTTTTATTGTTTCATAAAAGTTTGTATCTTTGTTAACTTTTGCTTGGGTAAAGAGTTCCAGTATTACATGTTCAGTTACTAATAAATATTTGGAAAACAATTGTATTAATTAATAAATATCTTCCCTGTCAAAAATAAGTGCTCAGTCCATCACATTCGTCTCACTGTGCATGCAAACGTTCATGCAAGAATGTTAAAAGAATAGTCTGATATAATCGCATACTGTAGGCTCCAGTCTGAATCATTAAGAACCTAAGGCCTGGATCCTGTCCTCACCATGTTTTTCATACTAGGGTCTGATTGGAAGACCAGATAGGGGAAGCGCTAACTATCCTTTGATAAACATCCGTCACGTGACATAACGTTAGACAATCCACTGGCGCTCAAACCAAAGACACAGAGGGATATGGAATTGGACAGTTTTCAGTTAGAAAGCACGAGGTTGGCCTGTGTTTGTCAGCTGCTCCACAAATGCAAGAGAAGACAACAATGTGGCAGTAAACGGGACCAGTGGACATGAGTAGAGGATGCAGTTCTTTGTATATATAGAAAGAAAATAAGGAAACATGGTCTAAAACCCAAAAATGTTCAACTTGATTTTGCATTCTAATGTGTGTACAGTCCTATTATGACCTGCTTTCAGTTTTATGTTAATTAGGCATAGCTACCAAGACGAGAGGCACTTTTAGAAAATGCATAACTGTGCTTTAATCACTTACTCTGATCCTTATTAGCTAACATCATACATGCCTATTTCACAATACATTGTATGGCAAGCTGGCCACCTCTGTCAATGATAAGACAATCTTTATTATGATTTTTCATATTAAAAGAATGTGTGGTTTGAGATTTTTTTGGAACAAAAACTATAACCTCAGTTTCATCTGTTGATGAGCCAAATACACACACAGAGAGATAAAGAGAGAGAGATAGAGAGAGTGAGCGAAAGATGGAGCGGTAAAGAAATAGGGTTAGAAATTGAGCGGTAAAAAAGAGAGAAAGAAGCATGAGTCTCTTCCAGAGGCAACATGCGGTTCCTATTAACTCCTGTGAGAAAACGATGATGGCAACTGCCAGCCCCATGAGGTCATTCCCCTCTAGTTGGAGCAAGTGTTCTTCAAGCTTCGATGAAGAATACATAAAAAAGAGTTTTTAAAAAAAAGGACGACTGGCATTTATCAGAACACTAAAGTGCAGGAATCCGTCGTTAAATGGACCCCAAAGTCGCCTAGATCCATGTATCCTCTAGAGGCCAACAACAACACATGGATCCACCCAAGTTGTGTGTTGGGGTGGCTGGCGGGTGATGATTGAAGGAGGGGCTGTAGTTTTTCATAGTCTGTTTGAGGTTTTCTGTTGCATGTCATGAAGTGCAGAGACGGTCAGGCATAGCGCAGAGGAGAAATTTGAACAAGTGAAATTATTAAAATGCTGCTGCCACAATTTAATGAAACAAGTTGGGGGGACCAAACAGCATTCACAACGCCAGGGTCTGTGTTTGCACAGAGATAATGGTCTCATGAAGTGAGGAAACACGGCATAATTAGTTATTAATTTAAACTTGCAGTAAAGAAAAAAAAGGTGGTAAGAAATAAAGTATATTTAGGCTATGTAGGCCTATGTATATTTTCATAAAGGATTTTTATAGCTGCCCCCTATCTTAAAAATATATGAGGGCCTGACCATGACAGATGTAGTGGATTGTCACATCCAGCTGTCACCTCCATCAATCTAACCACCACAATGTTAACCCTGATCCCGGCTTGGCATTCATCTGACGGCTTGTTGAGATACCAAGTTTCCCCGGAAGAACTGCAGATAACCCATTGTGCTTATATGACTCATTCTTAAATTATGATTTAGGAAAAAGAATGAGAGAGAAAAACAAAACACTGTTTTAAATATACAAATCTCACGGAGTTTCCTTTCACGAAAAGATGGGTTCCAAACCTCAAACAATTTGGTGGTTTTAGTCAGACAAATTCTCTTTGGTTGAGACTTGCAGTGAAGAAAATGTTTGAGGACATAACTGAGTATTTGCCACACACATTTCTAAAATCTTTTCCCATTGTCTCATCAAATATTTTTTTAAACCCGCATATGACAAAAACACTGTACGTACACACACACACACACACACACACACACACATTGGAGGTGGACCTAATGGCTCACTTACACCAAGATATCAGTAGAAAATATCAAATATCAAAATATCATAACTAGTCTGTCACTGCCCGACCACATTGCTATTAAAGAATGTGATCTCCATCTGGCATAGAGGAGAATGAACAAAGTACTTTGCTTATGCTGCTGCAGTCTGTAGACCTGCATGGGAGGACCGTTGCTTCAAGTGGCGCCAAACACAGGCTCCTGCACAATATGACCTCATAGTCATCTGGAAAAATGGGGCAGAATGTTCAACCTATTATACTTAACTACCTCATACCATTTTTTTAACCCACAGAATTGTAAAGTGTGCACAACATAAAGGTCTATTTGAATCTTGTTTCATAATTTTCTCCTTTCCTACTGCGAATGATAATGAGACATTTTTAGTTCGCATTCACCTGCCAATACTGCATCCACATCGGCAATTACGATTCTATCGTCAAATTAAAATGAAGTCATTGATATACGTGTTTTAAAAATGGGGGATTAAAAAGAAAACTGCTTGTCCAATTGAAAGAGCTCAGACTTGCTTTCCGACTCTGCCTACATCTGCCTCTGCCACGCCCTCTGCTTCTCATTCTGTGCCTCCCTAACATGCCATCACTCCCCCTAGCGCTTTCTCTCTCTCTCTCTCTCTCTCTCTCTCTCTCTCTCTCTCTCTCTCTCTCTATTGTGTGTGGATACAGGTGTGCTGGACTCAGAGCTGAGCCCCACCAGCTGCAACCCGCTCCATAATCAAGACCTCTACAAATACTCAGCCCTGACACTTCCATGCTACCAGATCAAAGCCTCAGCTCATTCTGTCCACTCCGACTCTGGTCCCCTTCAGTCCTGCGTCCCTTGCCTTGACTCAGACCCCCGACACTACTGCTTCCTTGGATCCCACCCTGAACCTCCTCACCCTGCCCCTACCCCCCTTGCCACAGCCTCAGCTCCTGGTTCACTGCTATCTGCTTGAGCCTCCGATGGCGTGCACACCATCTTCCCCCTGCCCTTTAGTAAAAGCCTCAGCTACCCTATCCCTGTCTCGTCTGAGTCTGCACTAGGGTTCACCTGCTCCGCCCCTGTAACAGGATCACACAAATATCTGCCACTTTTCCTGTCTGTAGCAGCTCAGGCACAGTGAAGCTCCAACTATAATCATGGCCTCAAAATATCAAAACTGTTACTTTGTCTGCTGTTGCAACTACTATTTCAACTGGCAGAAATTAAAAGCACTTGCAAAAAAAAAACTACCAAAAAAACAGTTGGAATCCTTTTTCATACTCCCTCAAACAACTATGGCTTTCAGCTTTTTCTGAGCTTAATGCTGGCTTAAAGCTGGTTTTCACTATTCAAAGGTCCACTTTCGGTTTTGGAGGGAAAACAAATAATGTTTCAATTTGTGCCAAGTTTATAAGTTACCTAAAACTGTTGATGATGGATTTATTTATTCATGGGGTTGAGCAACAGTTTTAAACAATACTCATCCATTTGCAAATAATGATTATGCAACACAATTAACCATATGAATCTCTTTAGGTCTAAATGTAGACTTGATGCATTGGTAGATGAGGTGTACTTGGACGAGTACGTTTTGTGGTTTTATACGATGTCCAACTTAGAAACGCAGCCAGACATCAATTTGACTGCCTAGGACTTAGAAGATAAGTGGTTTCATTGAAGCACATGGTGGGAGTGAGGAAGAAGTTACAACTTTGTGACAGAGGAGAAATAACTGTCGTGGCTGGATTTAATTAAAGACTATACTGTAGGTTTGTCACTTCTTGTTAGAATATCCTTTGAACAAATGTGTGGTGCACCAAACTATTTAATTATTTGAGATGTTCACTATCTTCTGTGAATAAAAAAACTTGCCCAAGGTACAAAGATATATACAACCTTGCCTTCAATGAACGGTAAAATACATCACGCTAAAATTCCAACTTTCTATGGTAGTTTCATTGAAAACCATCTCGCAATCAGTGCGCATTTAAAGAAAAGTATGCGATTCTGCCTCAGCCTGATCTTCAGGTTATCTTGAAGTCCAGACCTTGAATAATTTTCAACCAAGTCAGTATTTTCGAAAAACATTCTTGTGTGACATTTTATTAATAATATTTCATCTCTTAAAGTATGTAATACTAGTTTATCTCCATGTCAAAGCAGCGTCTATATCCAGCTGCGTTCGGACCAGGCCAATTCAAACAACGAGTATGGTAGAGCGTCCAGGTGCACAGTGGGGGGTTCCAGAAGAGGCCCTGTCCAGTAGCCCAGCTCCACTCCCTCCACGGCGAGGTGTGGACAGGAGTGCTCCCACGGCGCAAAGGAATCCAACCTTCACAGGGTCAACACAGTGAACACTGCTACACACAACAAGAAAGCCTGTGTGTAATTAATTATGCCGCTGATATATTTTAACACATTAGTATTCTTTATGCAAACATTCACTCGGCCAAATCAAGCAATAAGGGGAATGAACTAACAGAGCAAATAGGCCGTGGATATCTGCAAGGACCGTGTGTGTGTGTGTGTGTGTGTGTGTCTGGCAATGCCATGGAACCACTAATTGCGGAGGCTGAGAGTATGTCTGCTAGCTCTCCGGCAGGCAGAGTGCTGTCATTAAATAGTCTTCCTTCAGACAGGGTTATGAAGCTGACAATATACCAAACACCACCGAACTGACAGCGCTGGCTACTGACGCTCCGATATGACAGATTGAACCTGTCAGCCAAGAACAGCTTCCGTGCACAGCATTGGCATGAAGAGCGGACAATGTCTGTGTGTGAGTGTAAAGGCTCATTACACAATGAGGAAATGACTTGACACAGAATTAAGTAGGGGCTTTATTCATTTAATTTATTAAGATGCTACATAGTCCAACAAGGTTGGGGTCGTGTTATTTTTATACACCAGAGAGACTACTTGACTAGGAATATTAATCTTCTCAGATAGACTTATTTATTTATATACATACAAAACAGTTGCCTGACTGCGTACACTGATCACTGTCATGGTCGGAGACTCCGGGGGGGTCAGTCAATGTAGTGTCGACTGTATAAGCTCAGGCCTGCTCTGCCCTCCCTTAGATCAGCAAGTCACCCATCAACAGTTCAATGGAGATAACAGTAGAACACACGCGCACACACACTCTTTCTATCTCTTGTTCATCGCTTTTTCTTTAACTTTTCAATTCCCATCTAGCAGTATGTATAAGCCAATGATTCCTCTCCTCCTCCCCATCCTCAATACATGTCAAGAGACGGTTTAATACTACTATCTTGATACAGGAACAGTCCCAACAGTAGCAGCACAGGCCGCTGTGTTTTAACCCGCCACAGTAGAATTACAAACCCCTGGTCACCACACTCATCTCTGAATTCTCTTTAGTCGAATACTGTTGCTACTTTGAGTTGAAACAACGTGAAGGCTTTTGAAATTTAATTTGGACAGAAAACCCTATCACAGCAATAGCAACAAGTACTTTACACTGTTGTAATGTGGTCCCTTAAGAGATATAGCTGGGTGGTGGTTGGTTTATGTTGTACTCTTTATTAACGCACACGGAGAGAGGTAAGCTAACCAGGAAAAAATATATATAATCATCTACATCGTGGAGTCCGACTACAACAGCAAAACATTCTTTGTGACAATTAGTGCATTCAAATGATCGTAACTTCAAGTGCGGTGATGGCTGTAACTTATAAAGGTATGCTTCCACTGATAAAAGTGCCAAACAAACAAACAATAGTGACTTCAGACTGATTACTGTTGTGTGTATGAAAAAGTAGTGGGGGGGGGGGGCTTGACAAGTGACATTAAGAGTACGAACGGGGCAGTGTGGAGAACACTCATATGATCTCACACATACATTTGCCCTGACATAACATCAACGCATGTATGGCGTAGTAAGGTGGAGAAAACAAAACTCAGAAAGCAGGAAAAGAGCATGTTTCCTCACAGGGGGGTGGGTACCACTCAGTCAACCGTTTCCTTGTGCTGCATGTACCTTCCCTCCAGCTGCTCTCTCTGTCTATAGGTCCCTACCATACAGTGACTTGCCCACACAGGTCACAAGGCAAAAGGCTTACATCCAGGAACCATTTGGAGAACGACCCTGCCCTACCGACCCCGGAGCTCAGTTTAGTTAGCTGCGTTAATTCTTAAATGCCTTAATCCTAACCACAAAATCATGTTCAAAAATCATACAAGGGCAACAGAACCAATGAAAACAAAGAAAAAAAAAATAAACTGATCGGAAGATTTAAGTTGTGCAAACCAACAGCCAACACCACATTGATAAAAGCAATTCAGTTTAAATTAAAAAGATCCTCTGGAAAAACAACTCTCTGTGGAAGCATGCAACCAAGTCTGTCTCTACTGCCAACCAACGTGATGCTGACCTAGGGATGAGAAAGGGAAGTGGAGGTGACTACGTTAGGGAGGGACGAGGCTGGAAACCCAGAAAGACCCATGGTATATTAAGACTCCAATCAGAGACGAGCCGGTCTATACAAAGCCTTTGATTGGAGGAATCAGTCAAGGTTGACCATAGTCCCGCAGTGTGCCTGCCGTCCCACCCTCTCCCTTGCGGGCGACCCTTTCCTTAAAAGGGGGGATAAGTTTAAAGGTGCCCCTGCAAACCCAGCATCACTGTACAGGGGTGGGTTATGTACGTGCGCACAGCGGCTACGGCCTCCCTCACTTTAGAAAAAGGAAACGACGATACGATTAAATAACATTCACACAAAAGCAAACGGACTCAAAATCAATCGCACTACCACTGGTGCATGGAACCCATTGGTATGGACCACTAGCATGAATTCATGTTTTTTCGTTGCCCCTGGTTTTCTAGTCATCTGTTGTATACGTGGCAACTCAGGGAAGAGGGCCAGAATGAATATGTAATGGATTACATAGAGGCAAGACCTGTAACAATTGGTTTTGTCTGTCTGTTTGTTCATAGTATGCCAATGTAATTCTCTCTTTTTTTTTTCTCAATTTTACATAAATGACAGAATCAAAACTACCCCCCACAATCTCCGCCCTCAACCCTCCCCCCAACCCGGCTGATATGGCATTACTGATCAAAAATCCCAGGTCCCGCTTTGTGTTTTTGTTGCTTTCGCGCCCCACCCACCCAGCCCACCCCAGCCCAAAAAGCATGCTGCCAGCGCGGTGCTGCTCCGTCTACAGGACCAGCTTGCCCACAATGACGCCCACCACAAAGAAGAGCACGATGAGCGCCACCGTGCGGGTGCTCAGCCCCTCCTCCTTCACCATGCCAACCGAGGAGGAGTGCTGGGAGGACATCACGTTGCTCTTCCTCATCCGCAAACCGTCGTCCTCCTGAGGGAGAAGAGGGAGAGGAAGAGGGGAGGACGAGCAGAGGGGAGGAAGAGGGGAGGAGAGGAGAGAGGAGAGGAGGCAAAGAGTGTGCAGAGAGGATATAGAGGGGTCAAAGTAAAGAGGAAGATGGGCAGGAAGAGAAAGGGATAGACGAGAAAAAAAAGAAAGAAACAAACAACAGTTTAAACAGAAGGGTCAGCGTGCCGTCAGCCCATTCCCTGGTTCATTAATTCAGAGCAAAAGGATACATTTCAATCTCTTTCTAGCGCCAGGGCCCCGGGGACAACAAAAGGCGCCAGGATTTAACACACTTCATTTCCCAGCAGCGGGTGGGGTGGGGGTTCTCTGTTAGTCTAATCTCAGGGCTGGGAGCGGTAAAAAGCCATTCCGCCTCTGGCAACTCTTCAAGGTGTCCAGGAGGGTGTCCTTGCTAAGCTCTCTCTCTCTCTCTGTGTGTGTGTGTGTGTGTGTGTGCATCGGCATGTTCGTGTGATCCATTAACAATCCACCTACCAACGCACTGCCATAGTGGTAACCCTCACACATTTCTATTTAACAAGAATTTTATTTCAGGAATATCTTGCATCACACACACAAAAAAAATCTACCACCCCCCCTACCTTTCCAAACACTTTGCTAGTCCTCTGAGCTGAATGAGAGCGTTTTCTCTCTCTCTTTCTCCCCCTCCCTTCTTCCCTCCCTCGTCTCACCCGGATCTGTTGGTTCTCCTCCCGTAGCCTCTGGGCCTCCATCTGCAGCCTCTTGCACTCCTCCATGATCTTCTTGACCTCGCCGTCGTCCAGGGTGGAGCTCATGGACTTCATGGACAGCGTGGAGGACTCGGACTTCTGCAGGCTGGAGGACATGAGCTTGGTGGACTCGCTGTCGTGCTGCGGGAAGAAAAGAAAAGAGAGAGAGAGAGAGAGAGAGAGAGAGAGAGAAAGAGAGAGTGAGACTGCTGTCGTGCTGTCGAGAAACACGGAGGAGGAGAAAGAGGAGCAGAAAGAAAGCACGGGAGTGGGACTAAAGCAATCAGCTTGGTGGATTCGCTGTCGTGATGTGGCAATATGGGGGGAAGAGGAGGAGGGCATGACAGTGAGACGGTTCTTGTGCTCAGGAGAACTGAAGATGAAAAAGACAAGAGAGTGAGACTGAAGCACAGGGCTCGAAAGAGTTGGCTCATAGTGTTTTTTTTAAACACTAAGGGATTCCAAAACACAGCCTACATGTTTTCTGCCATGCACACCCAAAATCATGCATACACATAGGTCTACACTAACACACACACACACGCACGCACGCACACACACACACACACACACACACACACACTATAGTCTTTCTCCTTCTAATCTCCGGTCCCATGTGGCGAAAGCACCCGAGACCTCCAGTCCTGTATAAGTGGATCAAGCTGCTCCCTCTTCTATCCGTGTGTATCTATCCATCTCTAGTTGATGTAGGCCATTCCCTCCATCAGCTTCTAATGAAGCAACAAGCGGCGGTGCTAGCCCCCGTACACCCCCCTCCCTTGTCTCTTTCTGTAGTGACTGCTTATGGAGACCAGACACTGGGGAGGGAGATGGTGCCCCAGCAGCAGGGGGGGGGAGTTGGACAGTAATCAGAAGAATAATAAACTGGAGGGAGAAGAGAGTGGTCCAATGTGAACGGTCTGGGAGACAGGGACGGAGAGAGAGAGAGAGAGAGAGAGAGAGAGAGAGATGCCCGTTGTGGAGGCTAGTGGGTGGGGTGCAGTGTCGAGGGGAATGGGGAGCAGGATCTGGAGGCAGCAGGGAGAGAAAGGAACATGGGCGGTTTGGGAGAAAATTAAATATGAAAAGACGAGTGGAGAGGGAGAACATATGTGAGTGAGTGAGAACGATAGAGCATAAAGAAAGAGTCGGAAAAGAGAGAGAGAGAGAGAGAGAGAGAGAACAAGCGAGAAAGAGAGAAAAAGAGAAAAAAACAGAGGGAGGGGGGTAGGATGTATGGAGTACTCACCGTTTTCTCGTTCTCTGACGGCAGCTCAAAAACACACCTCAGCTTGGAGTCCATCAGCTCATCTGGCTTGGCCTCCTTCCACTGGAGAGAGCGAGAGAGTGAGGGAGAGACATAAAAGGAGGAGAAAAAGAAAGAGAAGGGAGATCAGAGAAAGATGGATATTTCAGTGTCGTTAACAGATCGTTACTGTTCCATCGCGAGTGGTACACATGCGATAGACAGTCAGTGTGCTGCAGCAGCATGACCAGAGCAGGAGAAACATTAAAAATAGATTACTACAATCAAATCTAGGTTTTCTAGCAGCCTTTTTTTCAAGCAAGTTGGTCAATTCTCAGAACAACTGGATAGGTGTTTAAAGTGGAATCCTGCTTCACGCTGTGATATATCACACTGCTCAGAGGAAAAAATGGCTGGCGTCTTTTGGTTGTTGCAAAGAGAGTCAAAACGGAGGGGGCATTGAGGAGAAGAGGAGAGAGAGAGAGGCCGGAGTCTGGAAGGCTAGCTGCTGCACAGAACCACTGCAGAGAGAACTTCACTGCCAAGAAGATCATCCCTTCAGCATCCTCCTCCTCCTCCTCCGCCGCCTCCGCCTCCTCTTCCACCTCCTTGTACATTCTCCTCTAGTGTTAGTCTAAACCTTTGTCCCAATCTTAGGCTTACACAACAGCCCGCTGGCACACCAAAGTGTGTGTACTACGTTTAAATGCGTAGGTGAGTGAGAAGGAAGGACAGTGATTGAGTGTGTATGTACTGGGTGTGTCTGTGTGTGTGTTTATATGTGTGATTAAGTTAGGAGAGACAGTGATTGATTGTGTGGTTGTGTATGTGTGTGTGCTATTATCACAATAAAATTATCTAACCAAATTCCCAAGAGCTCCATCAGCACAGATAAGACAGGAGATCGTTTACAACACTGTGCAAACTAACTTTAGAAGTGATAACAAGACCACTCACACACACACACACACCCACACTGGCACGTATGCAAACGCACACACCCGGCCAGACGTGACTAAACCCCATGAACAGAGTTTTTATTTTGCCTGTGTGGTTGCTAGGACATACTGTGGGTCTTTATTCAGGCTGATCAGCTGCTTCTCCTCCACTCTTTAAGTCAGATCCATTCCAACCACATTGTCAGTGCGGCTCAAACTATCTGCCGTGTTTGTGTTGTAGAAATGACAGCATGTAGGAGAGGTGTTTTTAAGGTATGTACTTACTACAGTATGTGTTTGGGCAACTTTACATCTATACTATTTACATGACATCAGGAGTGCTTTAAAAGATATGTCAGTTTGTGTGTTCTGAAATCTAGACCACATCATGTATGAGGGGCATTTAAGGTCAGTTTTTGATTTTAACAAAACAAGAATTGCATTACAAGGTATGGCTGTGCATATGTGTGTGTATGTGTGTGTGTGTGTGTGAGATAAACTAACCACTCCTTCCATGTCTGTCATCTCGGGTGGGGCCAGCAGGGACTGCACCATGAACTTGTGTTTGCTCTTCTCATTGGGGTCGTAGTCGAACGGCTGCAACATGACTGAAACACAGAGAGACAGATGGACGTCAATACAGAATCTACTAACAAGTAGCAACCTTTTTTTTTCCTTACCATCGGTCTTTTTCAATCTGTAAAATGCACCTCTGGTTCTTTTCCCACATGTTTCTTTTATCTTTTTATTTCCCTGGTCCTGTGAGCTTTCATCCTCTCACTTTTTGATCCAAGTTTTATTGGTTCTCTCAAAGCCACAGTAAATGAGGCAAAGGCAGGAACAAAATCATTTGTGGATGGAGTTTTAGGTGTAATGCTAATATTTAAACAGGCTAGTAATAAAATAAAACCGCAATCTTCCCAAAATAAACACACAGATTAAGTTATATGAGCGTTTGTGGGCATCAACGGTCTATTTCCGTCTATGTCAGCACCTTCCCTTCTTTCCAGTTTTCAAGTTGAAGAGGAATTACTCTGCACTGGATACCTGTGATATATTGTTGAGCTGTAAAGCAGCGACTCCTCAGCTTTGTGCTTACCCCTGTGGCTCAAAAAATATGGAAGCGATGATTTAAATCTGCGTTCACGTTACCGTGACGGCGAAACATTGATGGATCTATGCAGACCCCCTCTCCCCCCGCAGAGGGTTAGAATCTTTCAAACAACTTAGACTTGTTCTTCATCTTAACATTACACATCAGCTTAACGAAAAGCAGGTGACGGGGGTATATGTTTGGAAGTTTAAGCAATCACCACATTAGACCCTAGTCGCTATCCATGTTATTTGAAGTCATTCCAACGAACAATGACCCACAATGATCACTTTCTTATGCCAGGGATAGTAAAGTGAGCAGTGCGAGATCAAAATGGCCGCCGATGGGTGATCTTGTTCTCCTATCAATTACTGATTTTAAAAGGAGCGAAGGAGTCCAGGATCCGGAGGCAAATTTAATGTCAATGCAGACTCTGTGAGTGTGCGTGATTCTTTGGCTTTCATTAGAAACAAATGACCTCTTAATTTTCAAAGCCAGCACTGAGGCTCTCAGATGTGGCTTCGGGGACTGTTCTACTCCATGGCACATGCCAATTCTCCGCGGAGCAGAAAAACCTCAGACCATTACGCCAATCAGGAGAGTTCAATATCGCAAACCAGAACCAGACGTTTGGAACAGATTGAGAACGTCCTGTTTCAGTCGGAGCCAATTTGCATGGTCGTCTGCCTCGGGTCCGAGGGGACAACCCTGCAGAATGGAGGCAGGAAAGCGTGTGTAAGTTCATTGAGGAAAAGTGAATAAAATGAAAGGATCCAAACTTGGTCAAATGAAGAAAAAAGAGGAAGAAGAAAAGCGCTTTCTAGGTTTTGATATGAGCCGCAGAGTTTAAACAGACCCTGGCACATATTACTCCTAATGGCCCGATTTAGAAAATGCTACGCAATCACTCACTCATAAATTCATCCAAATTAATTGTAGTAATTGCTAATATACATGTCTGACTGAAAGGACACCGCTGATGAATGGAATCATTACAGAAGAAGGGAAGGCTCCCTCTCTACACCAAAGCTAATCAGGCCCCACAAGATGAATGCAAATGACTGTACTACATTGATTCATAAAACATTATTGTTACTGCGGCTACTACAATCGGGTGGCTTCTCCAGGTCACGCTGCAATGGAAATATTGGTCTTAACCCTGGTAATCAAAGGAGACTAATTACAATGCAAGAATATTTCGTCCTTTATGCATTTCAAAGGAATGCTAAAACCTCTTCAAAAAGCTTCTTGAGACAATAAAGAGCTTTGACTTTTCTCCCAAAAGGAGATCAATTCTGTTGATACAAGGATTTTTCTTGGATTTAAGGACATTTACACCACATGGTTTTTTTTCCACTGAAAGAAGCATAACACTAATCAGGCTATATCCCACTTCAGAAGTGTAGGCTACAATTAACATATAAAGTTTCTGCAGGGTTGAGCCGCAAAACACACTGTACCTTCCGCTAAGCCAGCAAATGACACATTGGGGATTTGTAAAATAGGTATCTTGTGGCAAGGTGTTCCTTTTCACTTTGACAGAAGTGAATTTCCATTTAGCTTTGTCTGCCGTCCCAAATACAGGAGGAAATGACCTACCCTCTCTAATGGTATGTCCTTTCACACTGCCGCTTCAAAATTAAATGAACTGATCTGAACTGAACTTGCACATATATATACAATATGTGGAAAAACAGCGTGATAAACTGGTAAACAGAGTGATAAGCTAGTGCAAAAAGACATATCCTTACATAACCCTAGTTACGTGGGCCTACACCGGACATATACAAGTTAAATTCCACTGTGCAACAAAAGACCTTTGACCCTCGTCCACCAGCTGAGTGTAACAAAAATTAGTTCAACACACAGACCGGACCAGGCCGGCTTGTAGCCCACTACGGTTTAGCGGTTCCCAAAAGGACACAGAGGCTGAGTGACACCAGACACGGCGGGTTGAAAAAGGAGGCTGTGGCAGTAAATAGCTGAGGTGCTGAAGTCAGGTAACCTTAGCCTGTAGGCTACCCTGGCGACTGATTGACTCCTTCAAAGAAAAAGACAGAGGAGAAGGGGGAGCAGGAGGTGGGTGGGTGAAGGAGGTGTGGGGGTGAGGTTTCGGACTTTGGGAGTGACGTGGACAGCGGCTGTTAGGGATGAAAGGTTGAGATGTTGAGTTTAGGAAATGTAAGAAAAGATTAATAAAAATAGAAACATTTGGTGATAAGAAACCTACAGTGACTTGGCTTGGGGACGGAAATGAGTACGTGAGGAGGAGTACTAGTAGTAGGCAATAGTAGTAGTTTGTGGGCCCAAAGTAAAAGTAGTGGTAAAGCCAGTCTATCAAGTAGGCTTGAAATATTTGACAAAAATTATCAGGTAATATTTCTAAATCTAATACTGAATATTTTTGAATAGCTGCAAATGAAGATGAATGTATTAGTGCATCCATAATCTGTTCACATAATCTTTTCCTACCCGAGACATTGATGGAGGTTCCTGCGTCGAGGACGCCGCTGTTTGGCCGGACGCAGTACCGGCGCGGCGCTGTCGTCTTCACCTTGAAACACACATTCCTGTCTGTCGGGTTGGAGAGCTTGAGGGTCGTGGTGACGACGTCTGTGAACGGTCCTGCAGAAAAAGACAAAGACTGAGGAGTTACAGGAATGGACTGATAATAACATAATAGATTAGCCGTGGATTAGATAGGATTTCCGGTTTGAGAACCCTCGATTAACCCTATTTATTTTTTTTATTCAATACATTACAATTGATGAAGGAAATAACAGTGGGCTATGCCTGGATCTTTGGAGGAATTCGGACGAGTGGCTACTACTTTGCATGATGACAAAACAATCAGGTGCTGCTACACTGATTGGAATGTAAATATTTAAAAGACATATTCAGAGCACGATAGCTGGTGATGGCAAGAACCATTAGGCCTACTTGAAGCTTAGATCTCGAAACGCATTCCAGACATTTTTGCCTTTCTGGTCTGGCTTCCAGCAGACATCAATCACTTTCTGAGTAGGCCTAGCCCCACCCTGATATAGGACTAATGCTGTTATGGGTCAATATTCTACAGATACAGTGAATGTATATCAGTCCTAAGAACTAGCTGGACTCGGGCTAATGTGTTGACCAGAATATGATATACTATACTATGTATACTACTGCCTAAGAAGGGTGTGCAATGCATTGAACTGGCTCTGTGTAACAAGATAGAGAGATGAGTTAATCAAAGTAACCAAGTGCTTCTGAGTCAGCACATCACGAGACATAAAAACACAAATCCATCATAAGCCGCTCCCCTCTGCTGTTCATTTAATTCTGTGGAATCCAGTTTTAGAAAAGGTAGTGACAACAGCTGAACAAAAATATCCCCCTCTCGCCCAGCAATGATATCTACTTATATAACATCTGAAGAAACAAGGCAACGGCATTACAAATGGAGGAGAAACATTTGCATTAATATTTTTTTCAATTCTTTTAAGGTCTTGCAAGCAACTGTTACTAAGTGTTACTGAGAAGGTGCGCTAATACTGTGTACAGTCAGTGATGTTAGCATAAGCTAAAATATAGCCAAGAAACACACGATGGGGAGAAAATATCATAGCCAAAAAGGCCTACAGGCTAGGACACCAATAGCCTTTTGTAATTTCATGGATCATTGGGCCTAAACGCATCCTTTTATTGACCTCCACCGCGCTAGGCTAAACTTATGCCAATGCCGCTTCTCCATATGTAACCTAACTGTCAAAGCTTGTGAGAGAAGCAGGGCACCATGGAGCCTACAGTAGAGCAGTGTGCAGGGCACATCACATGCAGCCGCCTCTCCTCCATTTTAATAAGTAGAGCAGCTGATGCAATTAGGCCTCTGCTAATTAGAGCTAGCATAGCATTCTTCACGTCGGACCCTGATCCCTGGGCCTTTGGAAACCTGTTCACTTCGACTCAGTTGTCCGCAGGAGAAAGGGTTCGATCAATAATACCGGAATCACACAAAATACAACAGGATTTGTTTGATAGTTGTAACTATTTACGTGGTTATATTACTTTGCAAACTCCAAGGTGTTGATCCATTACAAGTTATTTAGTTCGTTTTTTGTGCCATGCCCTGGTCCTTGGCAGGCTGTCTCAGTCCCAGAGCTGTAGTTTTAATAAGCAATAAGCCTATTTCCTCATAAGGATAACGCAACCTACAGCACGACTTAGAATACTCTGAATTAGGGGTTAACTGCTAGGGGCCCTGGTCCTTGAAGTAATAGAGAAATAGGCTTGCAGGATTTGAGAAGGACACAGCTGATTATGGTCATCCTACGAGGTGTGACAAAATTTCAAAGGCTTTTTGGTATATTGTCACAGTTTATTTTTTCATTATCTCATAACTACTTGGAATGCCTTGGAATAAGAGTGGAGTGGACAGCAAACTACCTCCAATTTGTTTCTAATAACCTCCAATTACTCTCTTTAAAAAATAACAGGCTGGTCCAGGCACTGATAGTCCTTGAAGATGGTAACCAGAGAACTGGTACAAATGGGGAAAGAAAGTCCTAGCTTTACGCTATTGCTACTAACAAGTTACTACCTTGCGTCTCAGACTAAGATTCTTAGTCATATATTGAACCAAGCATTCTTCCAGTTAAAGTATTACTCGCATACCGTTCAGACCTTAGGATTGCCAAATAGGTTAAGGGATAGGCTTAGCTTGACATTTACAACATATTAAACTTTGATTTAACAAAAGAAGAAACACAGGCTAATCAGAGAAACTTGTTCCTTTTTCCTTAGGCAGCATGAATTTGGCATAGCTTCGAGGCTACAGTACTACTGAAGAACTACTAGTTTTTGGCCTGGCATCTTTATAGGGGTTGGCCAACAGGAAACCATCTTTGTTTCATAGCATTGTTAGGAGAGGCCTTGCCTATGTGTTCAAGCCAATGACCTCGTAACTCTGACCATTGTTAGTTTTGTGGAACCAGTTTGATAAGATCCAAACAGCTTTTAGAGCATGTTACAGTGCTTGAAATTGCACAACTGAAACCACAGCAGCACTACCTGTTCAATGGATTTAGCTAAGGTCTTATCACTTGACTAGCATTGCACACCACTAGACTTAAAACATTCCAGAGGCCCTTTAAGGTAAAGCAGGCGCTACACTTCTATGATTAAAAGAGTTTGCCTTTGAGGGAAATAAAGGTACATTGTGAAGGGACACATGGAAGTGAGCTGGTTCAGAATTAGCACATACAACAGATTCTATACGGTTTCACCATAGCAAACATCTATAGCACTTGACACTTCCCTTCCCCCTTTGAATCAAGTTCGAGAGGAAATCAAGGCTGTGCCTCGCTAGTCTGAAGGATTTTCAATTAAACGACTCATAACACACAACTGTACATCTGATCTAAAGCTTCCTGAAAGTTCCTTGGGACACTATCCAATCCATCTGGCAAAAAGCACTAAATCAGAATAAAAGGAAATAAAACCTACTCTGAAGGGCACACACAGTCGATCAATAGTCGACATCTAGGTTGATCAGATAGTTGGACATTATCGCCAAAGGTGTGTACAAAGGGCATGAAGGTGTGTCTAATTTAAACCTCAAATGTGTTTAAATAAGCCTAGCCTTATGTAGAAGCATAGTGGGAAGCAAGAAAATAAGGAAGGAAGGAAGGAAGGAAGGAAAAAAGGAAGGAGGGAAGGATAACCTATTTGCACTAATCTTGGAAAATGATCTCTTGACCACTAGGATAGGCAATGCAATATTCTTAGACTTCCCTTGTCCAGTCAAACATTTGAATGGCAATTAATCATTTAAAGCTGAATGCTCTCTACAGTGGAAACTGCCAGCTTTAAAAAGTCAACAGGATCTATTGCAGCAGTCTAGAACACATGCGTTTGACAAAGTGACAGTGTTAATAAAAGCTATAATGTAGTGAAAACACTGTAATAATATCACAGAACACTTGAGCACGCTGTACAGCGTCACCCTCCTAAGAAGCTTGTTACAATTCGCTTTGCGGACAAAAGTAGCAGCAGTGTGAACTAGCAGTTGCAAGGTGGCTGAAGTCGTTGCAAAAGACGCCAGATTTATGTCAAAAGGTTGGCCTTTTTGACTGTTGTGATTCAACTTCTTGCCATTTTTTAAGACGGTTGGTCTATCTTTTATTGTCTTGGCTACTTCTTTCTATGTTTCTCTGTCATAACACATTTATGAAGTGACAAAAATGTATATTAATAAACAAACGGTATCCCTCAAATAGCATAGCTTTATTAGATTAAGGCAACGCTCCTCAACTAACTGTTGCGTGCCGTTGGTAGTAAATTAATTGTTTGTCTGAACTTCCAGGCGGTGCCGCCGCATCCAGTCACGAACGCGAGGTCAGACTTGGGCCAGTTGGGGTAAAAATAAAGAATAGATACTAAATAATAGTAGTCAATAACTATCAGACACAAATGCCGTTTCTATGCATTTTCTACTTACCTATCTTTACCTACATATCTGTAACAAACTTGCTCATATTTAATAGTTAGCCAGTTCGTACTAGTACGGCTAGCACGTTAGCCGTTAAACTAGCCTACTTACTTAACCTAAAAAAGCATGTAAAGACCAATTGCTTTATAACTATAAGAGCACGGTGTTTAGACAAAATACAACATTTCAAACCATTAAAAAATTTAATATTTATTTGTATGCTCATCGCTGTCATAAACAACTTATTTATAGCCGTCTTCCTATGTTGGAGGCAATACTTCCGCCACCTGAACACATTAGTTTTTTGTTGTTGTGACGTCAGGCTGATCTCTCAATAGCCTATCAGTGTTTCTTAAACAGAAGCGCAGAACTTACCATACCATACCATATGAACGCCATAACGAACGTTCATGGTGGTGTGGTAAACATTGCAAATTAAAGCGAAATATATTTTGTATATTGTAGTTCACACAGTGGAATACAGACGCGTTTACCACCATGAACGTTTGTTATGGCGTTCATTATTATGGTGGGTAAGTTTTGCGCTTCTGTTCTGTTCAAGCCATTTGAATTTATATCAGTGTCACTCTCTTGGTGCTTCTCGTTAACGTTGTCGTTGCTACTACTAGTGCTAGCAGCGCTAGTCATAAGTGTGTCTTTTGATGGCTATGCAAAGCGCTGGTACTGTTGTTGCAGTATAGGATAGCCATATTTCAGATGACCTCATTGTCTAATTAGTAGTACTGACTGTTGAAATACTCCCATACTATTGATTTGGGACGTACAGTCTCGTTCCTGCTTTTGTTGCATATCTGGCTTTTACAAGTTTAGCAACTCACACCGCTGTGTTGAAGTCACCATGACAACTATGTAAACAACTATCTACAGCGCACCCCAGGCTGCATATCTTCTGTATACATATACATGTATATAAATCTATCTATCTATCTATCTATCTATCTATCTAATAAATAAATAATAGCATTACTATAGAAACTTGTCAGCCATAAATAACCCTGAAAATTGAACATGGATGAAGCAAGTGTTCTAATTGCACTGTTAGGATCTTGCAAGCAAAAAGCTGAAAAAGTGGGACCGTACTGGCTAAAAATAATTGACAATAAACAGCGTTATTGGTAATTGCACCTACAGACAGCAAATTGGTAAACTGATGCAAAGTAATGACCGCTGCTGCAGTTGTCAAAACGAATTACCAACTATCTGGGTCTGTCTAATGTTCAGCTGACCATCAATGCCTAATTGTGAGTTATCCCAAAAACTAAGAGACATTGGCATCCCCGGCGGTAATCTTGGGATCTATCAAGAATCTAGATATTTCCCAGGGGTGACAGCTGGCTGGCTATCAGAGCGTGACAACCAATCAGGTCGCTAGCTAGCAGGCAACTGTCATTGCTAGCCAGCAAGCCAGGAGGCTAAGGTAAGGATGTAGCTATACTATTCCACACAGAGTTAATAATTTGACTGGCCATAAACATTTTGTTGTGCGGACTTGTCTTGCCGGTTGCAAGATCAAATGTACTGTGAGGTGAGTAATTTGCAATTGCTTTCTGACAGTTGGTGCACCAGCAAATTTAAACAGGCCCTGGCTTGTAATCGAGCTAACACGAGCTAGGCTAATCCATAAATGCTAGTTAGCTAGCATGCAGCTAGCTGGCTGGTTAGCTGACATGGCCAAAGACAGCGCACATTTGGTTTGGTGATCGCATTGATTTGTGTCCTATACAGAGTCGACATTTTCCTACAACACTTGAGATGTCACGTTAGGGGATAATGCAGGATGCCCTGACTTCATTACCGTAACATTGGCCTGTAACCCCCACCCTATGGGCAGAAAATAGCTCCCCCCTCACGTCAAAAAAACTGGGCCCTCCCTCTTACCTCGGAATTTCAGTTCGTGTTGAGGCTCCAAGAGCAGAACCTGTTCTGGCCTGGCCATATCCCAACGGTTATCTCAATTCACGTCGTTTCCGTACGTTACCCTTGTTATTATATTATTAGCTAATGCTATGTCTAGATTTATCGTTTAGGGTAATTAGCTATGATTATCCTGGCTGGCCCCCGGTCACTGGTGCTACTCGAGCTACTAGCGGCTGTTGTGATGCAGCAGCAGGAAGGGAGTGACAGAGAGGCTTCTTGCGACGTCACAGCCCCTGCATAGCCAGTGAACGGAGAAGTGTGAAAATGAGGGTGATGCGATGGTGTACCTAGGACTAAATGGATATCAAGCTGCTTTAGACACCTAACTCCAGGTACGAGTTCATGCATCCGCACCAGTCTTCATCATCAGTTGGTTATTGTGTAACTATCACGGTAGGTGTGACAGTGGTCTGATCTCATAACTTTTTTGGTTTACTTTCAGTAAGTGCCTGACATATTTATTATTGTCTTACACCGGACACGGTTGTTCCTTGACAATCCGTTTAAAAAAAAAAAAGACAAAATAAGTCAAATGTTGCTTTAGACCTACTGCAGAACTGTGCTTGTGCTCTGAGATACTTGATGAATACCAGTTATAGCAAGACTAATTCCTGCTCTGTTTATATTTTCAGTTGCCTACGTAATATTTGTGCAGTCAAAATGACTGGGAACACCTATACTGTGAGTATTCTGTGACCCGATTGACAGGTTGTAAAGTGTATGTCCGGCACACTCAGCAATATTTGAAGTGCAGCAGGTATCCCTCTCACAGTCAAACACATACCTCAAGTGTCATGTTCATACTGTATATATAGCGAGAGTGTGAGCTGCCAGACTAGAAGGACGACTGAATACTAACAACACTGTCACTGTATCCTGCAGGAACAAGTTCACACATACACTGAGATGTGCCCAGTCTGGCCCAAGGACACACACACACACACACACACACACACACACACACACAGTGCAATTAGAAACGAGGCAATGTAATATTCTGTCATTTGTCTTTTTATTAGTTTAACAACTTGACAATTCCCGTTTAGACATTCAGAAATGCACTTCTGTTTTTAGGCTCAAATTTCATATTCAACATAATTAAGAGATAAATACGATAACTTCTGGTGGAATTACCACTAAGTTTTCTTAACATCCCAGAGTAAATACAATAAAATACACTTAATCCGATAAGATGTTGCTTTGTGTGCAATTTACATCTTTGATGGTATGTATTTTGACAAAATACTTAACACAAGGTTTGTCACATTCCCAGGACCAGCCCAAGTCTGTTGGTATTTTTCCATATTACTCATGCAAAACAGAAACCTTTCTATAAACCGTATGTTCCCAAGGCAGGGTATGTACAGTATAAAAACAAGCAACATCGCAAATCATGAAAGTAATTGTTTTGTACAAATTAACCACCCGAACGCCTAATCAACAATACAAATACTCCTAGTCATCTATGATTGCGTAAAATTGTTGTTTTTTTGCATGGTAGATGGCAGCAACACTATCTTTTTATTGAGAGTAAAACATCACTACACAGTGCCACTCCGATCTACAACAGGTCATTTAGGTATTTTGAGACCTGTTTACTGTGTACAATATGAGGGGGAAAAAACATGTTACCACTGCAATGACAAATTCTACAATTAGCCATGAAACCCATTTGTCTCTAAATGTGAAGGTATATTAAGTACCGGAGCTAGCCATCATATTTCCCTTTTCAATATAATGTACATTCGATGTACCCTTTATGTAGACATAACAAGACTTCCATACGACGGGAAAGAAAAATGATATTCACTGCTGAAAGTGCAGGAATAAAATGTCGGGATTAGAAGTCAGCAAAAACAGCTATGTAACTTTGCAGTTGCCTTTTAATATTTAATCAAAATTTAAAGTACCACAATGTTATATATTTAAAGAAAATGTAACATACAGTATGTAATATTTTATAATAACATTGCAAATTCCTATTACGCATAAAAATATTTCTAGGAATATTAGTCTTGGTTGTGGGTTGCATTTGACAAATACTTGCCTTAACAATTATTGCACTCAATCTGCCGTAACAAAAAAATCGGACAAAGTACAGACAGCATTTTTTTCACAATTAACACTTATCTAAAAAAAGTAACCATAGTAAATTAAAAAAGTAATAAGTAAAAAGAAAAGAAAAAAAAAACTTTAAGACCAGACCCAGCTGAGAATCTATTTCTTTTTTTTTTGGTTGATTTGCAAATAGTCATTGGAACAAAATGGAGCTTGCGAGTTAGAGATTATAGGTAACAATTATAATCAAGTGTACGGCACTTCAACCTTCATTTAAAATTGAGAGGAGAATAAGGGGAGAACTGTCCTGAAATATCACTTTGAGGAACAACCATACTCCTCAGAGCTTGTCCATAGTGTTCTCTGAATCTTTTTTTTCTGAATGACTATTTCTTGACAAGAGGTTCCACTCCACATTCAAGCTGGGCCTAATTGCTTACATCATAGAAAGGCAGCAAAGCTGTGTTGGCACAAAGGCAGAGGGAGCGAGAGGAAGTAAGGAGAGGAAAGTCCCCAGGGCGGAGCACATCATTCACGTTGGAAAGGAGACCACGGTTCGTTACAGGGTCAGCATGTCAACGGAGCCCCATGTCTGCCTCTCCTTATTACCTTTTCCTGGAGAGGGAGATTCAAGCTCACATTGTGAATTCTATGTTCTTCCTGAAACCAGTCGAGTTTCCAGATATCAATCTTTTCATCACTGGCCAGATAGTAAAACTACATTTGATGAGCAAATCCAGAGCCTATTCTATAAAAAAAATAAGAGAAAAGAAAGAGGAGAAATGTTTATGGGAGAAATAAAGAATTTGGCAGGACCTCAAAAAAATCACCCAGTCTAATAAAACAGTTGTAAAATAACAGTGAGAGATTGGGGACGGACACATTTGCCAACTAACACAAACAGTTAAAATGCCATTACAGGAACTTTGTAGCCCGACAAATAGTGTAAATCGACTGGCTATACTCTACGCACTCTGGGGGCAATTCATTTGTGAATTCCAGCGATTAGCTCAACTATTAAAAATGAAAATGTGGAAACCATGTGCGCAGTTGGAAAAGTTATCATTCAGCACAGCAAATCTTAGTGTTTACTGTATATAGGGCAAAACTACTCAAATGCCATCACTGAGTTCTGCTGATCACAGAGGTTTCTCATTCTAAAAGGGAGGGACCTATTGTTTGGAATTCTCGGCAATTACCAAAAGATTTTGAATTATCATTGAAAATATCGGGTCCTTTATCTCAACGTGAAAAAATTATGGAACATAATATGAATAAAATAATAAAAGAAATCTAACCCATTTCTCCAAAAAAAGCATACATTTCTTATTGAAGTGCCTTCATTAAAGCCATAAATATCAATGCGAGTAGCATTTGAATTCCCAAGAGATGTCAAGGCCTAGCTCCAATAAAGGCCTACCTCCAATATTAAGCTATCTAATGCATTTGGCACAATATAAATCCATAACATGTTGTCTCCAGAGAGCAAATGATAAAATATTAACTAATTGACAAACGAGCGGTCATAAAAGGATCAGAAACAGAGATACAAAAAGTTACAGACTGTCTGTAGGCCTATCCAGTCAACCATGTGAGTTGTGCTCTAGTGTAAATGTAGGATTTCAGGGGATGGCTAAGGAGAGTTGTAGGACGGTATGTGGTTTCACAGAGTCATACTGTAAAACTGAGGCCTCCGGGATGTAAGGTATGTAGTTTGAGTGTTGGTCCAAGCTGTAAGATGCTGTGAGACCAGGGAGTGTCAAAGGTCAGGCATTCTGGTGGACCAATCACAGGCAGAATCAACAGCAACTTCTGCGGGATTCCGAAGGCTGGCGGCGCAGTTTGAAACCCTGACCTGCAGCTCCTCCTGCTGCATCTACAACAGGAATACGCTGGCCTGCAAGGACACGCACGTAGGTATCCACACACACACACACACACACACACACAGACACACAACGTGAGTGAAAAAAGAGACCAAGACTACCAAGTTACCCCCTCAAAATACTCCAATATTTGTTTACGTCACTCTTAAAAAAAAATGGTAGTCACACAGAGAACGCATTGCAGTTTTGACCCATTAACATCCATGTTAGCACGATATTACACAAAGCAATTGAAAGATCCGGGGATAAGAGCCTGTGGCCCTGAAAGGAAGCTGATAAAGACACATACTCACTTATCTCTATAAAGACCTCATTGATGTTAATTGCATTCTTGGCACTGGTTTCCACACAGATGGCATGAATGGAGTCAGCATAGTCCTTGGCATCCTTCTCAGAGACCTCCCTGTAGGTACATCAAATCGGTGTTAAAATGTTATTTAAAAAATACAATTAAGTAGGTGTAGGGTATTTTTATAAGTCATGAAAATAGGTTTACACTGTAAAAAGGACACTTGGAGTCTGCATTACAGGGCCCAAGTTTTCATATGGACTAGGGTTAGATTGTAAGAGTAATATCCCAACTGTCTGGGGTTCCATGTTTCTAGCAAGCAGTTGGAGGTGTGTGTAGGGCAAAACTTTTCAATTGGCTTGACATCTTTGCAATATCAGTAAGTGTATGCAATAATAATATTGTCGAAATCCTTTTAATCTGAAGACTATTATATTGATCCAGTGTATCTGGTACAATAAATTGGATTATTCTGAATTGTCATTCGAACGGTCTTTCACTGTTATGGGATACCCAATGAACCCCTCATCCCACTTCTTCGTAATTCATGAAACAAACTTACGCATAACATGAATAGGATTTTCTTTCTCTCACTGTACTGTGGTTTACATTTAATTTTGTTTCACGTTTGTAGCCGTCTGGTATTATTTAGTCTACTTTACACAAATGACACATTAGAACACTACATTTAAAGCTGTGGGGGGTTTACCTGGCATCTGCCAAGTCACACTTGTTGCCAGCGATGGCTACCACTATGTTCGGAGGGCCATGCTGTCGCAGCTCCTTCACCCAATTTTTCAACGTCTGGAAAGACTCCTGGGAAATAAAAAGCAAGAACAGATATATGTAACAATAAACACAACATGGGAAATAATACTGATGGAATAACCAAGGTTTCAGTTTGTTTGGTGTTTCTAAGTTATTACTATTTCATCATCGTGGAGAAAACAAACAAAAACCCAAGGCATAAAAGGATAAGAATCGAATAAACGAACGCCATCGGTCCCGCTGTACCTCTTTGGTGATGTCATAAACAATGATGGCCGCCGCAGACCCTCTGTAGTACATGGGCGCCAGAGCACGGAACTATAGGAAGACAAACAGACAGAGCAGAGATTAATGATACCAAGTAACGTACTGCAGAGCTTCTTCAAAGACAGAGGGGCTGGTTGTCGAAAAAAAGGAAGATGTACATTAAGCCTGAAGAATACTACAAAGGGTTATCAGAGGCTATGGCAATTCCACTGATATACTGATGTTTGTGGACTTTACATAGGGTCTGGTGGAACAGTAGATCATGATCACAATAAAAGTAAAGGATTTAGAACTTTTAATTAACTTCAAAGAGAACGCAAAGGCTACTTTTCAATGACTTCTGTCTGAAGACTGTTTATCTAGTTTCCTCCCAATTTATTTGTGCAGTCATTAGACATGCATGGGGAAATTATGGTCAAGCTAAACAACATGACTCAACCTTTGTAAAACATCAAACACATTTAATGCTCTCTTTAACTGCATCTAGATATCTGCTCAGACATCTAGCCCATCGCAATATGTAACACATAGACTGCATCACCAGGCAAAGTAATACAAATCATAAACTTTAAAATAGGGATAAAATAAAGTAGAGAGAAACCAAGCACCATGTAGAGAAAGCAAAAGTCTATGCTCCAAGCCTATAAGCCAAGTGGCTTTATTTGAATGGAAGTATGGCAAGCCTTTCCACTGAGAACTCACACATGTGGTAACCATCAGGGGAAAGATGAGCACAATGTGTCAAAAACAGTTAAAATTTTGATATTCATGGAGGCCTATACATTTAGTCTGAACCCAGTGCATCAGAAAGCCCTGCGTAATCAAAACAATCTGTGCATAATTTCCAGTTCCATGTTTGAAAAAAAAAGTTTGATGTTTCCCAGGTCTTGCTATTCTTTTTTGGTATAATAGTTTCCAAAACTTAGGAATTCTGGCTTGAAATATCTGTGCAATTAGCAAATGCCTGTTGTCATAAAATGTTAAATCAAATATCAGCATTTTCAGATAGGTAGGCCTAGATTTATGTACAAAATGGGTATTGAACACATAAAAAAATGACAGCACCGTATAATGAAACTGAATAGTTTTCCAATAGGCGAACATTTCCAATAAACCAACAGGAGGGTTTCGTCAGAAAACACACAAATGACATCCCCAACAGAGTCCAATAGAAGGTGGAGCAAAAGGAGTGCAATGGGCTGTGAATCCAGAGAAAATTCTTTGTTATTTTGGAAACATTATTAGCATGTTTGTTCAGGGAATTAATAATAATCAGGTATCTGATCTTGGCTATTGAAATAAAGAGATACGTTTCAAAACAAACACATTGAGTTCCGAAATGAAATTAACTTGGTAATACCTCTGCCTTTTCCTGCCAATTTCATTATTCTCAAGTATAAAAAGGAATAAACTATCTGTCTTGGAGTGACACCGTTACCTCAGTTAAAACACACATTCCACACAATTACAGTTGTTACTGGCCCAGAGTCCACCAAAGGGAGTCCAAGTTGGGAGACTTGGCAGAGGCAGTAGAAGGAGATTCTGTGTGTCTGACTGGAGCTAGCTGCCCCTACAGACAGTCCTCTGTGTGGTCTCTCTCTCTCTTTCTCACTGCCTGTGCCCCGGGACTGCTCACAGCTAAGCCAGGACAGACATCTGGCCACAGTGTGGCCCTACAAACAGATCTGATGCTACTAAGCCCACACCGAATAATTACGCTAATTAGACGCCTGGCACCGGATAAAAAGCGTCCAACCATGCCAGGGGATGCGGCGTTCGCCTTACTAGTTTTATTTACAAGGGCGACAGTCAGCGGGGACTGTTTGGATAAGAGCGTTGACAGCTCCACTGAGAAATGCCCTCCACGAGGAGGCTGTGTGACCCGTGGAAAACACAGCGCTCTCTTCCCGTCTCCTTCACTCTTTCCATATGTCCTGGCATTTACTGTCTCCTCTCTCAACTCAACAAGTTCTCGGAGGCCAAAACAAGGCAAAAGCACAAGCCACGAAAGGCTTCAAAATACCACAGCAGCATAACATGAAGAAAGCACACAACCTACCACCAGAATGTTGCTACTTTTTCACAGCTTTGAGGCACTTGGCAGATTGAGAGCAGAAGAGAGAGAGAGAGAGAGAAAGAAGTAACACCAGATATGGTAAAGTGGAGAGAAAGAAGGTCTAAGGTCAAATCAAAACTGTTGGAGAGAGGGAGATGATGTAAAAAAAAGTGAAGAAATGAGACAGTGTCAACCAAAAGGTCAGGGACGGGCAAAGTGCTAAATGAATGAATGCAACAAGGATACAGTTAAAAATCACAACAAGGAACAAGGTGGCAGCGAGTGGATAGTGGCCGCAGTTGAGACAGGGTACATGGAGCAGCAGGCACCAGCAGGCAGAGACAGCACAGTTTTCATCCCCTCGTCTTATCTCAAACGAGGCTGCATTTACGTCTCCTCAAGGCCTTGGCGAGCCTCGCAGGGAGGGGGCCGGGGGGAGAGGACAAAAGACAAGCGGCGTTTTATCTCAGCTCTCCAAGGAAGACAGCAGCAGGGAATAGACCGTTGTACCAGCGGGTGATTGTGCAAGCTTTGGAAAAGGAAGGGGACCACAAAACACGGAACTAGATCATATAAAGGAACTAACTTCACTGTATATAGCGGGACCAAAAGAAAGTGGTGAAAGAAAGTTCTTTATTGGTGCGGTCCATGTAAGCATTTGCTTACTTAAATGTGTGGTAAACAGGGCTCCTATTCGCTATCCCCGCCACCCCCCAGCACCCCCCTCCCTGTGTGGTTTGCAAGGCATTTCACATTTAGCATCGTGTGACATCAAACACAAACATGAGAGTGGATCTTGTTCCAGAGGCCTCTCAACTCAGCCTATCATGATATGGGAGCGTGTACTCCTCGGGAAACGGGAGGAAATAGATGCTGGACGATCGTAAGTGTCTTCTCAGTTGTCTTTGTGTGTGTGTGAGAGACAGAATGAGCGAGATAAACAGATAGAGAAAGAGAAGTTGGGAAACCATGAGTCAGGGATATAATTACTTAATCATGACCTACATATTAATGTCATCGATCAGGACAAACAGACATCACTAACTGATGTGGAGAACACAAACTGTGCCATTCAATTACAAAAAAAGATCTCCTGAAATGTAAGTACTAAAAGACTACCATTTGGACCTGAGAAGGGGGACAGAGATCTATTTATAAATGGGTCAATATTGCCCCCTATCAGAAATAATGCATAACTGCAGTTTCTTGGGTCTTTTAAAGCTGCCTTGCCCAAATATATAGCTACTCTCGTTTGGATGAGAAATATACGTACACTTTCAAAATTAATTAATATTACATAATATGGTCCTCCTGACTTGAAACAAGCAAGCTCGATTGCAAATGACTAATGTGGGCAAAAGCTGGTTTAAGCAATTAGATCTGGTGCACTGTGTGTCAATACAAGGCCAAAACATAAGATTGCTCATCCTGTGGCAACTTGGGTCTAAATGCCGAATAGCAGGGTACAGTGTTAATTGACTCAGGAAAACTTCATCCATTCCAGAAAAGGGAAAACTAACCCTTTCCTGTCCAGCTGTGTCCCAGATGAGAAACTTGTGCAACTCATTTTGGTATTGCACGGTCTTAGTCATGAAAGATGCCCTGAAACAAACAAAAAACATAATGTTTTTAAGAACAACACAGTTTTTTATTTATTTAATAGATCCAGTACAAAACACTGTAGTCTAGCTTTATATTGAATATAAATTAGAGCAAAGAAAGGCATTTAAATTTTAAGAAACACCCTAAAAACGAGTTACATGTTGAACAGTACAATATTAAGAAAAGACCAACCATTTGCAATGCTTTTGAGAGACAAGCAAGCTAAAATTTATGGGTACATACATATAATTCGGTTACTTACCCAATCGTTGGGTTTATATTTGGGTCAAAGCTGTCCTCCACAAACCTCCAGACAATGCTTGACTTTCCAACCCCAGTTTCCTTGGTAACAAAATCCACAACAACATTGGTAGAACACCTTTTTTCACCATCTTAGTAAATGCAATCGCATTGAATGACTTCAGCTTCCTAATGCACCTAGAAAGACTTACATATTACTTATCCACAAGTCAGATTAGAAAGACATGCATCAAATTAGCTGAAACAAGTTAATGTGCAAGCTTCATGGGTCCTGCATGTTTGCTATTATAGAGAGGGGAGAACGTCTACTGGAATGTCCTGATCCAACTCGTGCCGATGAGCCTGGAACTTCATCACAGTATACATGCAGAATATCTATGGGCTTAAATATGTAGCGGACCTCGTATTTTGCCCATCAGAGCTACCTTTCATGAAAGCAAATGCATCCTAAAAAATGTAATGATTAAGAAAGAGTGCGTCAACAATAAAATCGGTTTTGATTTCAGTATAAGAGTATAAGACGAGTAGTTTAGTATGGTGAGGGGAGAAAGGATTCCCAGCATAGGCTGTGGGCTGATACATTTTAATGTTACATTGTTACAACACTGATAATACAGTGTGGGGTGACCAAAGGATGCTCAACTTTTGGTACAGGCCATGAAAACAGAAACCAGGGCAGACTGCACAATAAACTAACTTTCAATATGAGGCAACCAATCAACGACTTACCCCAAGAAGGCAAACTTTTAACTCTCTTAACGCCATATCGATCTCCAAATTACGATATGATGATGAACATTCCAAACACTTGACAGCTTGCTTTTCCTTGTTATGTAGGTTCTTAAAAAGGGTAATGCTTGCAAATGACCTTACTTTTTATACAATCAAAACAACAAAGACGGAAGTTTAACCACACGACGCTTCAGATGCACCGATAATGTGGAAAATTTTACATATTTTGAATTTTGTACATATCGCCAAGTCGAGTAGTCTCCATCTTGAACTATGGTCTGAAGTCACGTGACAATGTTACTGGGATCTGTTGTTTGGAAACAGATAAAGTAGCCAAGCAGTTGTTTTGCTAATAAACGTTTTTTTTGTGTTTATTTTAGATTCAATTCGTTGGAATTGTTGCAAAAAATAAGAAGATTAAATACACATCAAAATTGCTATCAGGAAGTGCTTTCAGGAAGTTGTTCGCTACCTCCGTTGAGTGACAGCTGTGTGGTGACAGCCCACACGGTAGCTCGCAGAGCACAGCAGCCAGATAATCAAGATGGCAGGTAATGGAACTATCAAATATTTTTTGGTAGAAAACCAAAACATTTATTGTATTTAACTTAACATACTATGAAGTGTCGTTAATAAGGGGATAGATAATGACAACCCGTTCCTTGATTTCTTTGTTTTTAATCGAATAGAAATTACAAGCAAACCATGGCTTCTCAAGCGAAAGGGTTGGACAAGCTATCGTCGCTAAGTTAGCTCGCTAACGTTTGTCGTGCCAACGCTAGCTGTTGTTGTTTGTTTGCTTTTGAACCACAAAACGTGCCTTTACGTGCTTCTCAGTAACCAATGTGACATTAGTATTTAGTTTGCCACCATTATTTTGGTTGCTCTAGCTTGAGTTGTGTGCTTATCTTGCTGTAACGTATCGAATTGTTGTCACAGCAAAGGTTAGTTTTAGCTTGCCAGCTAGCTAGCTAGCTAATACAGTTGTCTTGGCGTAATTTTTTTCAGACATAAGGATAAGCTGACCAAATCCTGATCCAAACCATAACAAAGAAACATGGTGCGTCTCATTCAGATGGTTTTATAGTACTAAAACAGCACCTTTTAAATGGTCGGGCTAAATTAGTATCTTTTTAAATCGTGCTCATCTGCAATGCTGTTTGGACTTTATTTTATTACAAGAGTCAAGACATTGACAATCTCCCCTGCTTTTTCAATTCAGCTGAAAACATTGGCATGGACACTGGTTCTCTGTTGTAGCACTGTACTATGTTGCTAGCTCCTCCAGACCTTGTCATAAATAGGTCAATTTTTTGGACATTCTTTCCTTATCTGAATTTTTTTATTTAACGGTTTCCAATTCTTTTATTGTTTGGGTTGTCATCCTCTAATTTCACAGATAAGAAAATAAACCAATTGCATAATAATGGATTTAGACTATCTTCCAGCAACCAATTTATTTTTAAAATAATGTCCTTGAGTGCGCAGACTGTCTATTGTCAGTCTAAGGCTAAGGATACGATGTGTTTCTTATGAGGCATACATTTATATTTAATCCCAGTGGCTTCCTAGATGCAGATTAAACTTAATCCTGGTGGGGAAATCATCCTCGATGGTAATCCGCTGTTGAAAGAAACCTGTAGTTTCTGAAGCATACCTAATATGTGTTTATAAATTGTTGGAAAACAGCATTTAGGATTTTTCTGGTTCTCTTTGTATATATTTTTTCATTTTATTTGGTCCTTGACATGTCTAAGGAGTGATCATTGTCTTGTTTTAATGGTAAGAGGTTGACATATTGGACACTATCAGGATGTGTCCCCAAACCTAATGGTCTACAAATCCATCTCCAGGTCTTTCTTTTTTTGGGGGGGGGGTGGGGGTAATGATCCAAAGAATCTTCCTTCTATTTATTGTTTTATTTATTTTCGTTAAAAGTGTTTCTCTTTGCTTCGTGTTTAGTTAAAAAAAAAATTTTCTTTCAGGTCTGTCTTTATATTTTGAAGATGGTCATGACGATTTGGATGATTGTGAGTATGAATCTTTTGTGCATGCAATTTGCCCCACACAAACTTTGACCTATTATTTCTACAGTTCATGCACATGATTTTGTGTAAGAATGTGTTTTATACTTGTACATTTATACTATACTTGTGTGTTTATCCTTACATATTTTAATGCTCTGCTCCAGTTGTATACCCTAACCTTTGATTCACTTGGGGTTCATCCCCTGCTATTATTAGTTGTGATATGTACCATCCATTACTGTTTTGTACACCTTCGTAGTAAAATAGGCATGCTTATCTAGTTTGACAAATCCCAGTAACTACTTTTTTCCAATTAAAGCCAGCTAATCAAGCAACTAAGGTTGTTTTTGTTGTTGTTTTTGTTCTTAAACATGTTCAAATCATGTTAGCTAGCTATGGGTCAGAAGCCATCTTTGTGTCCCCAGCACAAATGGATCTTGACCTATTATCCATTCTATTCATTGTAAGTCAGTGTCTAAGCTTGTAGCCGGAGTGATAACACAAGGTCGGCACATTATTCATGCAAAGAAACTAATATGGAACAATCAATCCTCCTCTCTGATTTGCACTCATTCAGGTTAAAGATTTTTTTAATTAGATTTCAGCTCTACTAATCTTTCTACAGATTATTTAGGCATCTAATTATTTTAGACATTCTTTGTGCTGTTACTTGCTTACAAATGCACACAATTAATACATTTTTGTAATGATCATGCGTGTAACATTGTGAATCCTTCCCATCTGCAGTTGGATTTGATGACTACGGATCAGAGTGTGATGGGATCCGTATTACAGCTTTCTTGGACGCCGGGCAGGACAACCTCACTCCTTTAGGACGACTAGAGAAGTATGCCTTCAGTGAGAACGTATTCAACAGGTAAGCCCCTCAGTCCTGTCGTAACCCCTGGGCCTCTTTTTATGAAGCATGTCTGTCCCCGGTTCAGATTTGGAATCAGTTGTGCTTATTCGATTATAATTCATTTATAGTCGGTCAACATAGATGTGCACTTGCACTCTGCAACATATGCCCTCACTTGGTACACTTGTCACATAACTTTAAAAAAGTAAAACCGAAAGTAGTGTCTACAAATACTCAGACCTGCAACAGGCATCTATGGCAACCACTGATATGGCGTTCTATGACAGAGTGTACTAGTGCGTATTTTTTTCCCAGTAAATTTATTCTGAGCATTCCATTTCACTTGCTTGGTACATACCTGACTCAGCACCCCATTGCTTAGGAATGTAATCGGTCTTTATGTAAAAGCTGCGGGCTTGAGAATATGCCATGGTATGGGTTAACACTGGTTACGGCTTGCCAAGGCACACACTTTGTCTAAAGTCAAGAGTGGCCTTGCTACCTGTTTCTCCCACTGAGTTTCAGCCCTTTTTTGAAGTACGTGCTGTGTTTTAGATATCTTTGTTTCAACCTTTTTCTTTGCCTTTAAAAATAACAAGACGAAACCCAGCACGTACTTTAAAGACCTTAGGGTGTGCGCTTGGCATTGAAGTGTCTGCAAACATTTAACAGTTGCCATCATGTGAACTGGTTTTTGGGTCCTGCCTTCCTGCTTGGCTTGCATAGTGATCTTTGACTGTACATGTATGCATTTGATCTACTTGTCAGCTATGGTAGTGCTGCGTGTGTATGCTGTGTGTCGCCTACTTTAGGTATTGGCAGGCGCACAGCTACTAACCTGGGGCTCATGTTGCTTTCTAGGCAGATCGTGGCTCGCGGGCTGCTTGATGTGCTTCGAGAGTTCAGTGACAATGAGAATGACTTTATCAGTGTCATGGAGACTGTTGCCAGAATGTCAGAAGACGGAGGTAGATCCTTTTTCAGTTTTTCTTTTCTTTTCATTGTTCCTTTTCTTTTCTTTTTTGTTAAATGTTTTGTTTGTTCGACTCCACATTGATTTAGCAATAGAAATGCTCCATTTGGTTTACTTAAATATGACTCGATATTTCATGCAGCTACAAAAAGTGTTGGTAAGCCTCTGTTTCATGCTTGTTTTATATGGTATGATGTGTGTGTGTGTGTGTGTGTCTGTTGCATCAGAACCCACAGTGCGCGCTGAGCTCATGGAGCAGGTACCTAACATTGCCATGTTCTTACACGAGAGCCGGCCCAACTTCCCAGCTGCTTTCTCCCGGTACCTGGTGCCCATTGTGGTCCGCTACCTTACGGACCCAAATAACCAGGTGGGTATTACATATAAACAAAGTAAGAAATATATTTATTTTGACTGAGTTGATCATTTCCATTTGAAAAGAGGCCTTTCCACGTTCTCTAACGGTTATATATCGTAGAACAGATACAGAAGCACAAAACAGTGGGGCCAAAGCTTACTATCGGTCTTCAATAGTTATTTCTTTTGTTAACGGACCTGTTTGTGTTTCTGTAACAGGTGCGCAAGACCAGCCAGGCAGCTCTCCTGGTTCTGCTGGAGCAAGGTCTCATCTGTAAGGCGGACATGGAGACCAAAGTCTGTCCGGTTCTCCTGGACCTAACAGAACCTAGCAGCGACGATGACTATAAGATAGAAGCTGTGGCAGTAAGAAACATCTCCTCTTTGACACCTGACACATACAACCAGTCGGCCATTCTTGTATCACTAAAGTATTGGGTTGGCAGGCAAGATAATACTTTATTTTAAAACAAATATAGGGTATAAACTACTACTTTATTTATAAAAAAATTCCAAATATATTTTTAGATGCTCTAAAATATTGAATTGCAATGAAAAGCAGTCTCTCCGTAGCTAATGACATTTTTCGCTGTGTGAGCATAATGCCCCGATCGATAGAAGGATCAATACAGTATCGTAGCATGTCAAGCTGGATTCCCGCCTGTCGTTCATTGAATATTCATAAATAACCTTGCAACCTCTTACTCTTGACCTCCCAAATTCCTATCAGCATTTAGGCCAGTCATTAATTTTAAAAAGTGAGGTGTCTTCAATAAAGTTTGATACATAAACTATTAGGTTAGTCAAACTCTATAACGTCCCGTGTCGTTGTAGATTATGTGCAAGCTGGTGACCATGCTGAGCAAAGACACTGTAGAACACCTGCTGCTGCTGCGCTTCTGTGAACTGTGCAGCGACGCCAGGCTCTTCCAAGTCCGCAAGGTAAACACACATCCCCTCGTTCTATTCACCAACCGGTGGTTATATCAAACCGCATCTTTCCCCATAGCTTTATGTCTTTACCGGTGTCAAAATATTCCTAGAAGCATTTATTGTTATCATGGTTTACATAAATTGGCCCCTCCCAAACTCACTGAACTGCTCCAACGTTACCATCCTACCCAGACACTACAGTCCTCTGTTGATAGGCAACTGGTCATTCCACAAGCAAAACTGAAGCGTTTTGGGGAGCGTGCATTTTCTAGGGCAGCACCTAAATTATGGAACTCTCTCCCTCCTCTAATTTGGAATTCCAACT
>JAVQIZ010145333.1:0-10869 GCA_036023535.2 Galaxias brevipinnis | reverse complement strand
GAGAGAGAGAGAGAGAGAAAGAGGGAGAGTGGAGGGAGAGAGAGAGAGAAAGAGAGACAGAGATAGGTAGTGAGACAGAGAGAGAGAGAGAGAGAAAGAGAGACAGAGATAGGTAGAGAGACAGAGAGAGAGAGAGAGAAAGAGGGAGAGAGGAGGGAGAGAGACAGAGATAGGTAGAGAGACAGATAGAAAGAGAGAGAGAGGGGTAAACCAGCAATCAGCAAGAGCTAGAGAGAGTGCCGCAACATCTCCACCTGGTGGTAACTAGAATTACTTAGGATGGTTATTTCAGGGTGAAGGCGACTGTGTGAACTACCTGAGCAGAGTGGGTGGAATTTGCATGGCTAACGAGGGACGTGTTCAAGGAATCTTAAAAGAGGACCGATCTAAACACACCAACACACACACAGAGAAATGCACACCTTTTACAAGCGATTATACACCCTTTGGTCAGAACTAGGGATCAATAGTTCGGCTGGTCATATTTTGATAAAAGATAAAAGTGAGGTATGCTTTTGATGGATTGAGGATGCTCGCATCAAATCAAATGGCAAATCATTAACAATATTTATATATATATATATGGTATAAAATCGCACACGTGGTGCATTTGAAAACTGCCTACAAAGATGTGTCAGTATACGGGAACGTGTCAATCAATCCTAGTGTTAATTGTCCAAAGTCTAGAGATTTTCCATGGTGCAAAGTTTTGGTTGGACACTCACGGCAGATCCAGCGCGGCTGAGGGCAGTGCTACTTCCAGCTGCTCCTGTGGCCCACCCAGTGGATGTCCACTTCCAATAGGGATGTTGGACAGGGTCCTCAATATTTGCATGATTGGGAATCAATGAAGGGCAACTAAGAAGAGGGGTAACCATATTTCGGGTCAAAGTGAGGATTTTTTAATTAGTGCTGTGAAGAAACTGTTGACACATGGAGGTGTTCAGACACAGTAGGCTTCTACAGTCTTCAACTATTCATGAAACAAATCCATGCAAGTCTTGTTTTTTACTTATGGTAAAACCAAAGGAAGGGATTTTGGAATTGTTCCCAATTGATGCACAAACTTCTTGCTATTCGGATTTGAGGTTTTAGTACGAGACGTGATTTAGAGACTACATCTGGGCTTCATAGGAGGCACATTACAAATCATACCGAGCGCACGTTATTGATGCTGTTGAACCTCTCCTAATGTGTATAGATGATCTGAGAATAGCCCTCTCCATTCAAATCCTTTTTTGTATTATTGTATCACAATGTACGTGACATGAGTCATGTACAATCTGCCATGCTGACTTATTTCAGACGTTTGTCACGATTCAAAGAAACAAAACCCCACGTTTTTAAAGTGCCTCAGTAATATCCAAAGGGATAAACAGGGCATATGTTTTTCGAGCCGGCTTTGTTCCCCTATGGAAATTATTTTAGAAAGAGAATGGCCAAGACGGAGCTGAAGCAAATCACTGTAATTAACCCCATTTAGAAGCCTCGTGTTCCACAGGGCTATTTTCCTCTCCTTTTTCTCTCTCTCCCAACACGGAGAGGGGAAAGACTAATTCACAGTTTTCCTTCACTTTCCCCAAGCCCCCTGCAGCTTAAAGCAGCTGACAACCACAAATCTATAAGAACTACTGCACGACTGAGTACAGAGAGTCGGCTGGATTTGAAGTTACCTGGTTATTAATTGGACTGCTGCCCTACTTCCTGAAACAGTGGATACTACTTTAAATCAATCTCCTGCTGGGAACCTGAGGTCTCCCACAGTGCCTCTTATAGTGAACTCAATTACTCGTGGACGAGAGAGAAAAACATACCATAGAGTTCTTAGAGTTTTAAACTAAAGAATAATTAGTAGCAGATCACAAGTTGCATTAACTATTTCACAGATAAAAAAGTTACGGCGAGGCCATGTAGAGGTCTATAAGTGCACCGACTCCACCACAAGTAGGCTCTGGCAGAGAGTTTTGCAGCAAATGCATCTGAGTATGCAGAGAGGAACATAAGGGGATGGTGATGAAGCAATGTCAACACAGGCTCAACAGGGCTCCACGGTGGGGGAAACAGAGACATCACCACAGCAGCTGTGCACCACGCCAGTTGTGTTCCTCGCCATGCTAAAATGAGAGGAAAACAGGTCGATGCGGCTAACAAAATCAGGAAATAATTGCCGTCTGTTATTTCAAATCTGTTGACACAGTCAAGATTAAGTAGGCTGTAACTACGTAATTTTTTTCTTTTTTTTGTCAAAATGATGGGATAATTATCGGAGGGACCCCCAATACCACTTTTTGGGTTTAGCAACACGGGGAATGACAGTAATGGTTACAATCTGGAACTCAATATCTAATTTTTGTCGTGATCACCAGGATCAGTCCTTATACTGAAGACACTTGTTTTCCTGCAATCCAAGGTAAAACTAGTCCTCGTGAAGTAAACAACAAAGGATTTTGGGGGGAACTTCCTCCCAGGTCAATGATATCTGCCATTTCTGAGGCCTTAGGCTGATGATGCTGCTAGCACTCCAAATGGTTTAAGACAGTAGTAGGGCAGGTAAGCAATATTAATATCTCCTGGATGTAAATCATTATGAGCTTTCTGTCTCCATGTTTGTTCCTGCCTTTGCTTCTTAATCATGGTCCTGCATTATTTATACCTCGCCGTAGAACGGAGAACAAAAGCTTCTCTCTGACAGCCATTTACAATGACTACCTAAGCAATTTCTCTTGTCTTGTTTGTTATGTTGAATTACTTTAACAGTGAAATGCCCTTCCTTAAAAGTGTGAACTGCTCAGGACGAGCTGTAATGGGAATAACGTAGCCGTAAATGAAGAAGAAGGAGATGCTAGCGTGAGGTTGTTGGCTTGTGATTTCTGTTTTTCTGAGGTCTTTATAATGGATTTGGTTTTGTCTTGTTGATGTTCCATTTGCAATTTAGGTCACAGCGCTCTTTCTATTATTTAGACTAATGAACCGTGAAAGCAGGCAAACCTCTAATATTTAACAGTACAACAAAAACTTTTTCCATCATGAAAGCTTTTATTATTTTCTTTGATAAGAGAACATTATTCTCTGGGGTATGATTTTCTCCTTGAATGAATGTTGCTGAAGGGATGTATACAAAGTGGTCTTTCTTCTCATGCTGCGGCATGTTTCTCTGTATTTCAAAAAATATATATTTTAAATCAATTATGAAAATCTCAAGACGGACGGATGAGATGTTTGCGTGTTCTTGTACAGCTCCATGCAGAAACTGCAACATTATAGTTCATTCTCTGCAGAATTATGCATGAATAGTTTCAGAATACATAATGGTTTGGGGGAAACGTAAAATAAAAATGAAGTTTTCATCAAACGTATGATTTAGTTGGCACAGAATTTTACCAAATATTAGACAGATTTAATCAATCATGAGAACATTTAATTCCATGTCATCCATCGTTTTATGAGAGTAGGTGTCACATCAAAAAGATTATAAAACATCTATAAAAAGAAAAATAAATCAGTTAATAAGGAGCAGAGAAACAGCAGTTGCTGTTTGTCCATCTCCCAGAATGGCCATGCCGGTTAACAGGCTTAATGAAGGAGCTTTAAAGATGAGTCATGCTGATGAAATCAATAACTCCTTGGTCATGTTTGTTGTAACACAGTAGGCCAACTACTGTAAAGCTGCAGGACCGATCTATAGGGTATGATCTGGGAGAGGTTTATGCTTAATTGGTTTATGCACTGAATGAATGCATATCTGATTGAATGAGTAAATATGAAACAAATGGCATCGCAAATAAAGTATTCCTTTTTTTTCAATTCCCTTTCTTCCTCTTCCTTTTTTCGAGCAGCAGTCTGGCTGTCCCTGCATAGGCACGGCCATTTTATAGTCCCTCTGGCCTGTGACTAGGCAGTAAAGGCTTTATGGCAGATCGGCTCTCTAATCTGGACATAGTCATGTACTCGTACACTGAGCCCAGGAAGAGGAGACCCTTTGTCCATTTACAACCACGATAGGAGTCCTTTTATGAAATGGCCACTGAGGAGCTGCAGAGCAGCTAAACCAGCCAGCTAAACCCAGAGACCTTTTAAACAAAGAGAATGAGAGGAAGGAGAGCGTTCTGCTGTTCTCCAACGTATCGCATTTCTGAAAACCTTGAGTGCTGTACAAACAAAAAGAAAAAAGACAGACGTGTAGTTGTGACATGAAAACAGCTAACGCGGTTGGAGACTTCAAAGCACAGTTTTTTACCCTGGGTAGAGTGGGAGCAGGACGGAGGCAGCCAGTGGAACCAGGAAAGTGAAGTGCAGTGCAGTGTAGCATGGCAAAGGCATGGGTTTTTCTCAGGAAACAGGTTTGTCTCAGAGGATGTTCTTGCCTTCGTGAACAGATGTGGAAACCATTTGGCGACTTAGATGAAAGTATCTTTAGTACCGATGAGGAATATTAAATAATCACAAATGAATCTGTAAAAAAACTAAATTGTAAATTCATCAGGTTGAATATTGGGTCTGGGTTTATAAATGTTAACATAGCTGTGGGTAGTGTAAATCTGTTAATTACATAAAATGTATCAGAATATAAAAACATTGGAACTGCTAGTGACTTACAAACAATGGTGACAGTTTTCAGATGTAGCCTCGACCTCACAGTGCATTAGCACATGGCTAAGTGACTGAATCGCTAATTAATGTCATCCTTACAGGCAACAAAGCTACGCGGCGTGACAGAGCTTTACAGGAAGATTCCAGTTAATGCAGACAGTTATAGAGAGGAACAGGGAGTCAACTGATGCCATCGGCAGCAAGTACGGCAAGTACCCCCGCCTCCTCGCCAAGCTAAAGCCGGCCCTACTTGTCGTAAACAATGCCTTCATATGAGTAAAATGGATGGTCATATAGAGACTAAAGCCTGCCCCCTAAGCTATTACTGTGATTACTTAACCCACCCGTTACATGTATGCCGGCCTTGAAAATAAGGTTCTGTGGTTTTCTAACGTAACACGCATGGAGATGAAAAGTGGTAAATGTGCATTTATGTTCATGCAAAACGTTTGCATTCGTTTGTCATTAGATGACACGTTTTATAAATGCATTTTGTCTGGGGGGGGGTGCATAAAAGTCAAACTAGGCACCTATTTCTGATACTGTTCTTTACAGACGCCTGTACCAGAGCAACAACAAACCTGGGGGCAGCTCCAGTCTCTCCCTGGCCGTGGGTTGAGCTGAGTACAGGCTGCTCTGGAATCATTTCCCGACATGTAACCCCCGTGTCATTCTGACTTTCATTATAAGAGCCTGTGGTGTTTGCTGGTGGGGGTCTAATAAAACAGGTGGGCCCACACAATGCTGTTGACGCCACACCTTTAGCTGCCTTTAGCTGGACCAGAAGAAACATCTCGGTGAACAACACAGAGGCTACAAGAGACACAAAGAAAAACTGCTTTTTTACTGCTCCTAGTCTAATATTCGTGTAGACACTAATTCATTTAAATGCATGCAACGCAAACATTTCTGGTCTGAATCATTTCCCTGCGACTTTGAAATGTTCACCACCTCACTAACACTTTGCGATTCCACTTGCTACGTGAGCGTCCCAGCCTCTGAGACGAGTCGTGTCTGCACATTTGCACGGATGTACCTTCCGTGGCGTACTCCATTCAGCTTCTTTTTTTCTATGCATTTCTCTCAGTCGCTCTGTTTCAAGGAGACACCATCAGATTCTCCTTCTTCCATCTACTCTTCCCCCTCCACATCCACGTTTCTCTTGAATTAACACAAAAGTAATGGGGTTTGTTGTGGACAGTTTCAATGTGTATGACAGACAAGTCATACTTCTAACAACTGTGTTCACCCGCAGGTGATTGTGATTTCAGTCCCAGTCAAACCAGAAATGGGACAGATTCGGTTGTTACCATATCGTTCATATTCTCTTATTCCATCAAGGCTCTTTGATTGATGTCGTCTTTCATTTTACCAATAATCTGAGAAGTCGAGGCGTACCAAAAGGTATTCCTACTCCCACCATCGCAGCTTGTAGCAAAGACTCGAGCACATGTGAGAGACAAGCCATTAAACTGTTCTGCAGCTCTCCACTTGGGCTTTGTGATGTGATATTAGGGATGGCTTTGGGGGAAACGGATGGGGAGAAATGCAGGCAATCCAATCTGCCTATCTGGATCCATGGTGGGATAAGAGAGTTTTTGGAATAGGAGTCCCGGTTGTGCTCGATCTGGCCAAGGGAATGCGGGGGAACTAATATCCCCCAGATGCTTTCTCACCTTTTTGCTGCCACAGAAAAAAACACTTCCAGATTGACTGCAGCATGCCGGATCATGATAGGAAATGGTGTTCTCCCCTCCCCAGCACCCTGCCGTGAGTGCACAGCATGCCCAAGGGTAAAGACTGCCTCGGGGGGTGGGGGGGGGGGTGGGGGGGGATGACTTTCAAAGCAGCCAACAACTCCCTAGGCTCCCTCCAGCGTCACTGTACGCACGGTATTCTGTGCCTCGGCCCGCCACCAACAAAGCTTTCGGTGCGTCGACTCACAAGCCGGGAGCTTACCGAAAACCACAGCGGAGAGGCGACGTAAAGGGGCCTGAATGACAGATATGGCCGAGTCCCACGAGGGGCCAATAGTGATCATTAGCTCAGCGGAGCAGCTGACAGCTCGTCCCAGGCCGCCGGCGTCTCGCGGATACATCATTTCTTACTGCCTGTTTTGTTTGCTTACTGGAGCGACGGCACCACCGACGTTCTGATAAGGGGGGCTGACAAAGCACCCTTGAGGGAGCTGGGAAATAAAAATGGCAGTAGCTACGCGGGCCTTATCGCCAGTCTAAGGGACCGGAAGGAGGGGTTGGTGGAGTCATGATGGAGTCCAGGTGGATGGGCAGGGGGAGAGATAGCGAGAGAGAGAGAGGGAGAGAGAGAGCGAGAGAGAGAGAGAGAGAGAGATACAGTAGGACAAGAGGCATGTGTACACGACGGAGAAAAAAGCGAGAGAAGAAGACAGACGGAGACAGCCAGGGAGAGATTTGTGGGAGCATGCGGCGTCGGTGTGTTTATGGTGAGATTAACCGTGGGGCAGTGGACTGGGAGCGAGCCTCATGGGGCGCAGAAAGGAGGGAAGAGACGGCAGAAAAGCGGCACGCCATCTGATCAATCCGCTGGCAGGGAAGGTCTTGATAGGGGGGGGGGGCGTTTAAATGGGACGGTGGGGGGTGAGCTCCACTTGCTGGGTGGCCCCTGCGTTTCGCTGTCTGTCGGATGGGAAAGTTAATCTGTATCTCTCAGAGCCGGCCTGCTCCGGCTACGGCGTGGAGGAGAAAGAGAAATTACCCTTTTTTCTTTCGCTATGATTTCACACACAGGCTCCGGGGGCAGGCTCGGCTGATGCGGCATGGAGCACATGTTATCGCCGCCAAATGTTCACTAGTGCAGTGCAACAGGAAAAAATATGAGTGTGTGCATTTGTGTCCGTGTTTTAAGTTTGTGCATGTGAGTGTGTTGTGAGCGCATAAACAAATGTGAAGATGCGGTTATAATAAAAACGATATTGTACTACCGAATCTGAATACGAGATTTACTACCCCAAAAAGCTTAGCCAGCATAGCCAAGTGTTTTTTTTTTTTTATATGATTGATTAATTCATTAATTAATCCTATTCTGTGAGTCCAAAATCCAGACCAGGTAATAAATCACAGTAAAGAGGGGCAAGACGAGACCTCGCTGTTTTCATCCCACAACCTCCTACAATTTATTTCCTTAGTAAAAAAAAAAAAAAGTGTTTCCAGGATCCTCTAAAACAGAGATGTTTATTGTCCTGGAGTTGGCTGTGTCTGCAGGAGTGCAGGGAGCACCCGGTGGACTGGATGGAGGCAGGCCAGGACTGATGAACAACACCTGTCACAGCGTTACTGCTGCCTGTGGCAGATATAAGGGAGGGATGTCAAACAGACGAGCAGGTTACATTTTCTACAGGGCTATGACGTTGATGTCCAACTAAGAGTTCAGCGTATCAATCTCTTTTATGCTAAACATATCCTTTCTGCTCCTATCGATGTAGCCGAGTAGTCAACCACTGGCGATCATGGGTAAAGAGTCAGAATTGGGCCTTGAGCAACATACAGATGAAAGCCTTCCAATGTCGGTGAAATTATATCTCTGGATTTTATCATGTGTAACGTCTGTTCTATATGCTTTCAAGAAATCCGATGCATGAGATACTGTGCAACTATAAATGTTACAGGAGCCATGTTATTATATCTTTGTTCAATCTGTCTGGAAGGTACAGCATGTGTGTAGCTGTATAATGTAGGCTACTTTCTAGACAAGGTCAAGTATTTTTAAAAACATAACGTTAGAAACACTTCTTGCTTCGAATACTTGCTCAAGCCATAGAGTGCGGCGAGGACTTTAGGTGGGTAGATGTAATGAAATGAAAATGAAAATTTAGAAAATCCTGAACATTGATAAAAATACCTCGATTGAAGCAAATACCCTAACGCAGCACATAGGCTTGACAAAAGCCTAATACTCTTAGACGGTTTCATTGATTCTGCCCAGTTTATTCACGGCTAAGTGACGGGGAAAACTCTAGATTGTGACTTCTAAACTGTGACGATACAGAAGTTGATTGCACTTTTGCTCAATGGAAATCAAGATGCCTTGACACAAGCATGACTTGACTGCATGGAAAACCCGGGTCTTGAAGCCGCGGCGGAGTGCAGCACACCCAGGCAGACACCCCGGCTAATGGGTGCAGCTATTAATGTTCAATGGGGCTGAGAAGTGTATACAAATTGGCTGCCTCTCATCAAGGTGGCTGAGCATGAAAAAGTTGAGGGGGGGGTAAATGCTGAACATAAATATAGAAGCAGTTCACTGAGACTTTCTGTGAGGTGAGGTGTGCACAGCATTCTCAGGAGAGAGAAGGTAGCACGCAACCAGCGGTCTACCAGTTGTGACCTCCTTCTAGTCCCTTTGAGACAGAAAGTCGACTATAATAACTAACCCTAACGCTGTACAAAAAAAGTACTCTGCTCTTTTGAAGCATCATTAATATTCCTGGCTCAATGTTGGTTTCTTCTATTCACCCAGGCTTGGGAGCCTTTGTGTCACTGCTGTATTTCACTTCAGATCAATGGCCGTGGTGGGTGTGAGCGTTAGCGTGCCTCTATAACAAAACTAAAGCCCCGGCCTCCGGTGGGACGCGCCGATACTCCAACCGTCCTCCCAGTAGGAACGAAGAGGCACAAAAACAAACACAGCCACTTTGTGAAACGCTTTGTTTTGTTTCGTTTTTGTTTGCCTTTTTTTTTATGGACTTGTACCAGAGTAATAGAAGTTGTTTGCGGGCGGATATGAAAGTTGTATATCTACAGAGTGTACAAAATTGGCCCATATGTATCCCCAAAGCATTTAGAGAAGTCTGCAAAGTGGGGTGTTTTTTATAGACTTGTTAAATGAGTAAACTGGAAGTAAGCCATGTGAGGTGGCATGGGTTTTTGCTTTGTTATGCTTCCCCCCGAGCAGATCCACTTGATGTCATGAAGGTAAAAAGTGCCTTGTGAGCCCAAGATGGAAAAGGAAAATCAGCGCGAAGAGAGAAACTGAAAGGGAAATGTTTAACTTCTGACAAAATGTTTCCGGTGCGACATGCAATGCACACAGACCCCTCAAGACTAGAGGCGTGGACATTTCTCGATTCTTAGATGCATCGCGATGCGGACGTGGACAACACATCATAATCGAGAGTTTGAAAATAATAATAAGAATGTTTTTAAAATTTTTATAATGGATAATAATTTCATAACAGCATGAATGCATTGTAGGGGAAACACTTATCTGATTGGCTGCAAGTAGTATTGGATGAAAAAGTAGCCACGTGCAGTAATATAGAAAATTGAGAATGCACGTGAGAGATGCATTCGAATCATTGACAGGAGAATGGTAATCGAATCGAATTGTGAGAACAGTGAAGATGCACAACTCTACTCAAGACCCACTAGGAATCTGCGTGGGAAATCACATTAATTAGTCTGCAGAATAATATGCCGTTGGTCCGTGCTGGAAGCCATTTAGCAAGAAGGCAGTAAGGGAGCAGACCGCCACATCAGAGCAGATATTTGTTAGGCACATGGCACACACTCACTCGCACAAACACACATTGACATACACACGCACGTTGACATGCACACCCCACGAGTATTTGAAAGCAATTCTCTTTCCCAGTGTCCCCACACAAACCAAAAAACCTACAACGCACACATCAACCACATATTGAGGAGGGGAAGGAGGGAGGAGGGCTGGGGTCTACGGTGAGAAAAAGAAGTGTACAAATATCAAGCAGCACCCTGAGGTCGACACGACCGTGAATCAGAAAATGGAGCCGGAGCAGGTCTTAACAGAGTCTTCCTAGACGCCCAGCCCTCCTGATCCTCCTTTGTCCGCCCGCGGGCCCCAACTCAGCCCTGACATTTAAAACAAAAAAGGACCTGGATCTGGGCTCAGGGACCCACAGGCCTGCAGGTACTTACCCCTGACAAAGGGAGTTCCCTCTGGGGCTCCCTCTGGGGCTCCCTCTGGGGCTCCGGTAGGGTCCGGGGCCAGACCACGGAGCCCGTCTCAGCGTCTCTCCCACTCAGAGTTTCCCTGGTGGTTGTCTCTACTTCACCAGCCTCTTTTCTTTTCCTCACAGGTCCTGTCATGTTTGTCGTTTCCTTTCGACTCACACGGCTTTTAATGCAACTGATTGGGGACGTTAAAAGCATTTGCGCCACATCGGATGAAATCTATGGTCGTGTGCTTGTGCTTGAGACCAGAGTTGTAGGTAGGTGGGAGGCTCAGGAGATGCAGGCAGGCAGGCTGACTGGGGCCCCC
>JAVQIZ010145318.1:0-16908 GCA_036023535.2 Galaxias brevipinnis | reverse complement strand
TAATATGTTTTACTGTATGCAATAAATATATTTTTGCACTGTTGCCTCACAGCAAGAAGGTCCTGGGTTCAAACCCCACCTCAGCCAAGGGCCTTTCTGTGTGGAGTTTGCATGTTCTCTCCGTGTTTGTGTGGGTTTCCTCTAGGTACTCCGGTTTCCTCCCACCATCAAAAAACATGCTGCATCCTCCTACCAGTGCCCTGACCAGTCACTGCCAATTCAACTGGAGTCTATCTGTGTGTCCTATGTGTGTGAGCCAGTCTGTCGTAATATGTTGGGTGAGCAAGTCTGGTGCAAATTGGCTGCCGTGGTATCACTCAGACTGAGTGTTGTGTTCGTTCTGTGGTATTAACGGGTTGGCGACCAATTTGTGTAAAGAGCTTTGAGTATCTAGAAAAGCACTAAAAACTAAATAAAATGAATTATTACTATTAAACTGTACATCAGTAAACATATTATGATCTGAACTGCTTTACCACACTGCATTACCACTGAAAGTTCTTGACTTGATTCCTTGTCAAAGCCTTCGATAGCATTATTATTTAGTTTTTCATTGGAGTAAATGGAGCAGCATATCAAAGTATATAAGGTTTTAGAAGAGTTTGTGCCCATCCACTTACAACTCATGCATACTCAATGTTTTGCATTGACATTCCATTACTCAAAAAGCTAAAACAGGCAAGAAAATGTGGATACTGTTCAATGTGACATTACGATAGATGTATTTTGTTCACTAGCGCCACACTTTCTTCAAAGATACTGATATTGTTTTTCCAATAAAACTGCATATTTTAAAGCACTTACAAGCTTGTGAAATCACTGCAGAAAATAGAGTCAGAATAGCAGTTAGAGGGAATAAGTATAGTAACTGCATATTGTTGCTTTGTAGTCAACGCCATGTAGAGCAGTGCAACAATCCGTGGAAGTTAAGAAAAATGGGTGTCCCTTCATAGGGACAACAACCAATAGTTAGAATCAGATCATTAGATCATGCCATGGAGTTTGCCTTCATCTTGGTAAAACTGTACGTGTCCAAGTCCTCCACTCTTTAGTGCTGCTAATAGGATTAATTAGTGCCTCATTTGTAGGTTAGGTCATGCCATTAGAAATGATAACATTTGGTAATAGGTCAATGGCTAAGAGGTTAAAGAAGCAGTGGTGTTAGCTGTGTGAACAGAACATAACCTTAATCTCTAATGGTCTTGGTCTGAAACCCTGCCTTTCCCTGTGTCTGTAGCTATAGCGTTATGGGCGGTACCGTCATACATCATCTAGATGATACTAAAGTAAAACAAAAAGAAAAACACAGTGGGAGGTTCAGTTAAGGTTATCTTTTGACAACTTTGAGTTTGACCAAGAAACGGTGAAACCGTAGAGCACACAGGGGTGGGTCTGTCTAGATTATAATTGCCCAGAGAAGGTCTCTAGGCAGCACAGCTGGACTGCAGCTGCATTGCATTGAGATGCGACAGTAGAGCGTCGACTTGGTTGCTGAAAGCCTAAGACAAATTTCATCAACAAGTTGCTCCTAATGGATGGATCTGATATGAATCTCCAATGCCAGCTTAAACACAAACACTGGGATCCCAGTGTGTGTCTCTCTTTGATTGTCATATTCATCTTATTCCCAAAGTTGTTTATTTGTCCACCCTCCAACTTTTTATTTAGCTGTATCTGCACCCATCCCCCATCCCTATTTCCTTGATTAAAATAAACGGAGGAAATAGCAGTGGCTTTTTTTGTAATATATTCTCATTATCGCCTGTGGTTTTTCCTGTTCAAACATGGCTTTCATAATTTATTGCTGTGGTTATATCTGATATACATTTACTTCCCCACTTAGAACCCTTATAAAGTAGATCCTTTTCCATATGAATGCCATTAATGAAATCGTATAATGCTTCATATTACAAGCAAGCTTTTATTAGCTTGAGTCTTGGAAAGGCTATGTACTTTCCTGCGCTCACTCATAGACCTGCAGAAGTATCTAAAGGGCCATATCTTTATGAAGGGAAGCCTACCCAGCCACTCATTCATTAATCCATTTATTGTTAACACGGTAGTAAAATGGTACCAAGGAGCCACAATACTCATGATGCCATGTTGCATAAGAAACGGTAGTACCTAGTAGTAGCTTACGGTATGTGCAGTACTGCACACATGCAAAGTTATATGTGACCAACATTGAAAGGGTGTTTTTTTATTGTGAGATAGCTAGCCTTTGTTAATCTATTGTTGCAACTTTCTAAGACGAGTACAGGTTAGATATGATTTTGATGTGTCTTTTAAATTTAGCTACTCAGATATTTTTCTCTTAAACATAGCCAACTAGCACTAACATTAGCTAAAATCACCTCTTTTGTATATCCACGTTGTCTGTGGTTGCTTTGCGCACACACAGACATAATAGTTGAAGCTAGCAGATACCTTCTTGTTTGTCCATCAAAGTTGAATGTTGACCATGGCACATCTCATTATGTTAGATTTCGGTGAGCGTGCCGATGGCTGAACTCTGCTGAGATCTGAGGTGCAGCCATGAGTATTTTCTTAGCAGATTGGCATGGCTGCCTCTTCAACCAAGCATAAGAGCTTCTGCTCTCACCGAGGACTGCACCTCCCTTAACTTTTCGTCTCCAGGCAGGTCGGTCCTGAGCTAGGGGATTCCAGCTTTTCAGGTCAAAGCCAAAGCTCTTCAAGAAAACTTCTTCAAGGAGTTCTTCAAGGTGTATCCTTGTAACGAGTTTTGAGGTCACCTTGCGCTCACCTGGCACGTTCCAGCTCACCAAAGAAGAATTGTTTTGGCGGTCTTGTGCAGCGCAATCTGGTCACATGGCCAGTCCATCTCAGCTGTGCCTCCGCAAGCTGTATGGGGATGCTGGATATTTTGGCCTTAATAAGGACTGTAGTGTCAGGGATTCTGTCCTGCAACTTCATATTCAGCAGTTTCCTAACAGCTCAGGTGGACATAGCTAATTTCCTGACTTGGCGCTTGTAGGCTGTCTAGGCCTTGCACCGTACAGAAGAGTTGGTATTACAGCAGCCTGGTAGAGTTTTGTCTCCTGCTTGATGCCAGTCCTTTTCCCATACCAGTTCACATGGAATGCCAATGGTTCTTGCCTATATTTAAGGGATTGTAGATAGCCAAATACTGGGTGGGCAATGGCGGCATGTATGGAAGAGGTTATAGCGTAATGTTAGAGAGAGTCTGGCGTAATATAGGGATGAGACCAAGGACGAAGTGCGTTGGATTCTGCTGGTCTGCTCTTGTGAATTTTCTGGTGTCAATGGTCAGCCGTGTTTTAAGTGTTTTTAAATGTGCTAGGTGAGTGATAGGACTGCACTCCCTAATGCCATGTGTGGTTGTAGAGGCTGACAGTGTTTGTCACAATCATTTTTGGAAAGGGCCTGAAGGCAGCACCTTAGCCCTTCCTATGAGTCTGCAGGCTTGTTAAAATCACAATTTAGCTTTTGCAACTGCCTCAGCGTCTTAAGCCTCCCAGTGTCATAAGTGTCCACATTGATGGAGTTAGTGATCCAAATTAGAGGGAACCTGACACTATAAATTCAATACTCAGGCACTTAGAAAGTAGTAGTTGATTCTCTTACCCAAAGACACATGCCACACAATGGAGCACCTAATGATGAAGATTTCCGGCATATCAATAAGCTTATCATTGACCGTCAAACTGGGGGGTAAGGCAGACATGCTAGCTGCTATAGGAGGAGCAATTTCTGCCTCTTGGAAGAAAACAAAGTCATTTGTTCTGGAAATGGAGGGGTCATACAGCAGCCCGAGGTGAAAAGATGTTCCATATTGTTTTAGTTGATAGTTAGATAAAAGGTAGCTAGTGTGCGCTTCTGCATCTGCTTCAATACCTGCTTTGCTTTTGCAGCCGCACCTTTGTGGCTAAAAAAAGATAACGATATCCCTTGCACAAAAATGTGATTATCCCTTTCTTTTATTTATTTACTGACTCTAAGAATATGAGTATGATCAATTGATAGCTTTCAAGTTTGACTAAGCAACAAGACTAAGTCACAATGATGTCTTCATTCATTTCTAATGGTGAACATTAGAGCTTCTCAAGTAGAGCTACAACTCTATTCAGGTTCTTCAACCAGCAGGTAAACACTTAACAGCTCCATACATACACTTGAGACTGCTGAGCCCAATTTGCCCTAAACCAATAAAGTTGCAAATCAGCAATCCTAAAGGACTGAATCAGACCCAGCAATGTTTCCAAATAAGGGAAAATCAGCATGCTATCGTGTTTTACAGGAAATATGGTGCAGGGGTAAATACTATACCTGGCAAGTGACCACTGGAAGTCGGTATTACACAAACTTTGTAATGATCTAATCTTATGAGTGTTTGGCTGTGAAATATCCAAGATAACAAAGAGATGGTGAGAGATAATTTATATTCCAAGGCTGATCTTTGCCAGAGAATATACTTTCAAAGGTTGTTAAAGAGACCCGTCTGTAACAGCCATCGACTACAGGCCAGCCATTTAGGAGCTCAAACGGGGTTAGCCGTTGCTGCATACAGCAGGGAATTGAATTGCGAAATAGCTGAAGCCATAGCTTAACGTTTTCTACTGTAGTAAAAAAAGATGTATACCACAATGTCAGACTTTCAATCACATTGCTGATGTATCAGCCATATCAGTATGGGCTTTGCCATATTAAACTGAAGAATTTGGCCAATTTAAAACGAAGACTTTGATGCATTACCTTGTGGTTATCTCTGCTAGAAGATTTTGGCCCGAGTGAAAACATGAATAAAATGTAAAAAACGGAACAAATAAAAAAAGACCATCTTGTATGACACTGTAGGGTCAGTGTAACTAAAACCTGAAACACGATCAATTTAAACCAGTAATATGTTGTCCCAAACAGTTGTTGTAGACATGGGTTCAAAAGATGCATCGGTCACTAAAACTGTCATTGTCCTGTCCAGTTGCTCACTCTTTCACTATGCTTTACAAGTGCTTTAAACATGTTGAGATTAAATCCAGGTTCAGACTTTTTTCTGCAGTTTGAGATCAAAGGGTGAAGTCGGTCTTCTACCACCAGGTACACATTGAGTGTATTTATGAGGGCTGACAGCTAACTATCAGAGCCGATGTTACAGCTTCCTCAGCAGAGGACCGGAATGGTCTTAAATCTTGGTAACTTGAGAGCAGGTCAGAAAACGGTTGAGTTGGAATGTTTCCTCTTGGATTGAGTTACGTGCAACATGTCACTGTCAAGATCCTCCTCGTTATCATTGCATCGCAGCCATTCGTAAAGATGGTAACAAATGAACAACACTGTCACTGAAATAGTAGTATTACATAGTATAGTAGTATTAGCTGTTATTTATTATTTCACTTATGATCACAAAAAATATGATATCGTCATGGTAACACATATTTTCAAAAGATATTCCTGTCAGCTCATTACAAATTGTCAATAGGATAGGAGTTACTAGGCTGTGGCCATAGGATAATTGTGTAAAGTACCAGTCAAAAGTTTGGACACACTTTCCATGAAAGTGAATGGGACAGTTTGTTCAAACTTTTGACTGGTACTGTAATATAGTAGCCTATTTGGCCACACATTGGGTACAGTTGCTCCGGCTGGGCAGATTTCAGAAGTGTGGTGACATTATGTATGTTTGTGTATATGTAATGCATTTAGTTGTACAGTATATGTGTGTTTCTGAATTATGAATTTTGCATCTTTCTGCTGGCCATTGTTGTCATATTCGTAATTTTAATGCTAAAAATCATAGACCGAGAAAAATACAAGGTTTTGGACGTGTAGCTGTTTGTTTCTTTCCTCAACAGCACATGAAATGAGTTATCTGTGAATATAGCCTGGCAGGTGTGGGTGTTTACTCTCAGCCATGTTTGTTATTGCCTCTAATGAGAGTCATGATTCTAGCTCTCGCTGCAAGTTAACCTCTCCCGTAGGCTCATATTCAGTTCAACCGTACAGTTCACCCTCTACATGTGCACATGTCCGCTTTTCTGCCTTACTGACTAAACTACACAAACGTTGGGGTTGATCTCTTAAGGTGGATAGAAGTATGAACCACAGTACTGTGGTTTTTAGATGAGGGAAACAACAAGAAGAGCATGTATTTTAGTCTGTGTGTAATCGTAAAATAAGACATGAAAAAAGGACTTTATTGGTCTTTACTTGGTCTTTACCATTCCGGAACTATGTGACATGGCATTCCATTGTGTTCAAGGCATTTTCTGTTGAAATGTTTATGATTTTAACTGACTTTAAACTTCAATTGAAGGGGTGGTGTTGTTTGCTTCAATAATGTTATGCTGTAAGTGCCAATGTCTGCAAGGCAAATCAAGTAACAACCAACCGGTGCCATTACAATGCCTCGATAGAGTCAATGATTTGTGGTCTATTGGACAAGTGCCTTCTTCAACTATTGGGAACTCCCACTCCAATGTAAAGCCAAACCAGATGGTCTTGCTCAGAGTTAATGTGCTCACTACTCATCCCTCTCACAGGAATGGTTTGGATGGCTAAACAAGAATCTCCAAAGTGATGGATTAAGACAACCCAAACCTGTACACTTAGGCCAGGGAAATTTTATTTTTCATTGGAAAAGAACACCTAAGAACAGATAAGAGATAGTATGAAATGTTTGAAGCCTTTTATGAGGAGATAGCTCTTAAAAGAAGACCCCTTAGGGCTATACTATAAACCTTACTTGGTCTAATGTCCCTCCAGCCAAACAAAATATGCGTTGCTTCTGTGTAATTGCATTCATTTCTCTCTCTCTCTCTCTCTCTCTCTCTCTCTCTCTCTCTTTCAATATATATCTTTATTAATTAATTTACTTATTTAACTCCATTTAATAATGCTTTATTAATGCAGATTCATGTTCTGTCTTCTGATGACTTGACAGAGCAGAGGGAAGTCTTAAGTATTATAACAAGATATTATGTTGTTGATTGAATTACATTTAAAGAGGCCTTTCTTTGAGGCTTGAACACATTACTTCTCTCCCTCTTTCTTTACCATAACATCCACCCATCTTAGTTTCGGCCTGTCCTCTCCTTAGGCTTGCAGAGGTTCAAACAAAAGTCCAGAGCTGAAGAGGGTGAATGTTTTAGAGGCAAACTGACAAAGAAAAGCAACAGTTTAACTTGGAGTTTAATTCCTCTGACACTTTGACTATAGCGCAGACACTACAGCTGGCCAAACACAGATGGGGTCAGCTAAAACAATGTGTCGTTTACATGGTAGCCTAAGCCTTAGTAGGACCCCCGCTGGTATTCACTGGTGCAGCCATAGTCCACACATACCAGTTAACAGTAAGCACTGCAGGTAGTACGAGAAGTGGAGAGGTCAAATAGAAGTTTGCTCAAGCTCAAGTGGAATGTTGTGTATTTGCATAAGAAAATGTTGTATCTTTTTGTATAAGCCAACATGTCACAACCAGTGGCCTTCTTTCTATTTCTTTTTTTCTATTTAAAAAAATGTTGTACAGTTATAACTCAAATAAATAGTGTTTTCTAAACTGATACCTCTACAAAGTTCAAACTGCTCCATTGTTATTTGAAGAACAGCACCTGAAAGAATGAGGTAGTCTGAAACATCAGGCAAAATCAATTTCGGAGGCCAAAGTGAAAAAAATCTAGAAAAATGCTGCAAATTCTCAACGCACAAAGAAGACACTGTTCTCTCATTGACACTGGCAAAGTGGTGCCCCATATCTAGATGAGAGATAAGACCTCTTGAGGGAGCGGCCGGGGGTGGTGGACTAAAAACGAGGAATACTTGGCTCCGTTGACCTACCAGACTGTGCTAGTGTGCCCTCTTTGGTCTTGTGTATACCAAGGCAATAGGCCACAGAAACATGAACATTTTCACTGGCCACACTCCCCCTGGCCCTTTTGTTACGAAATATGTGGATTTCATATACTTCATATGGGTTGTGGACTGAAATAACCATGTTGTCGTTAGTATTTGCCGACAAAGCACTTAGTCAGACTTAGAGCACAGAGTTAGACTTAGACATGACTTGCTGTTGTCATTCTATCAACTCTAACCTGGACAAAAGCACAGCATTCACTTACGTTTCAGGGCTACTGGCTTGTAGGCATTCTATAGTCAGTGTTAGTGCATCATTTCACACCAAAGAAGGTCCACTCAGGAGAGACGAGGTAAAGGCTAATGTGGACTTATTTGAATACTCTCATTATGTTGTCCCTCACTCAGTCCATTGCCATGTTTACTGCCATGTTTACATAGAGAGTTGGCTAGAAGACCACCAGCAGAGCATGGGTTAGCAAGCCCTGCTCTCTGTGAATGTTGGATAAGACACAAGAATGCACTTCGATTAGCCACCCTCCATCACAGACTACCTGTCAGACAAGCTTCCCTTATGTGTGTGTATGTGTCTTTTTGTGTCGAAGTGAATCAGAGTGAAGGGGACAAACAATGAGTTTCACCGCATCTGTGAGCATTTTAGGTTTTGACTTATCTGTGTAGGAGAAGGAGAGATCAAACTTTTCAGATCACCCAGCATAGTTCCTGCCATTGGGAGTGACCGGATATGAAACCCACTCGTTTCATCAGCGAGGTTTCTTTCGGCTTCGTGTCGTAACCCTGACACTGTGTGTACTGAAGCCTTTGCACATCTGCTCTTACTACATCTCAAATACGTAGTCCTGGTCATTGAAGATTATTACAATAAGCCTTGATTTGAAAGTATTTTACAGATTGGTCTTGGGGGTATACAGCAAATTTAGAGTGTCTTATCACTTTGAATTTCATGACTGAAGTGCATGTTTATTTTTAACTCATACTCTGCTGTATAAGTTTAGATTGTATGTCTGACAAGTAGATAGACTTGCACCAATGGGTCTTACTGTATCTCTTAGCTGATCTGGATTGTCATTTCCTGCCCAAAGGTCCTTTACCCTTGGACCTTGACTACTGTGGAAACTCCCAAATGTTTTAACCATTTTCCAATCTGCCACTAATTTGTAAATTGCCCACCGGAAGGTAACAGTTTGTGCCTGCACAAACACATCAAAGCCTTTCCCAACTGATGTCAAATGATGCAAGGGTTAATGAAGAACACTGGCTAAATCTGGCTGATTTGGCCTGAAAAAGCCAAGACCAAGGGTAAAGTGATGGGTCATACATATCTCTGATTTCTCAAGAGCTTTCAAAAGGAATGAGTTATGTGGCAGGTGCAGAAGATGTAACTTGGGGAAGCACTGAGAAGGCTCTCGAACTCTGTCTTAAGCTCTGTCAGCGGTGCCCTTTCAGAGTTTTTGTGGTTTTGTGTGTTTTTTTTCTTCGGCTGTACACGCTATACTGTAAAACAGAGTAAAAATTCCTCAACACACTTTTGTCATCAACCAACCAATGGTGGAGGAATTACAACCGATTTAGCCAACACTCGTACTGATGAGTGAGAAACGAGACACAGAAAACAGCTTCAGAAAATCGCTTTCGTAACTCCTGATTTTATGACAATGCTGTCACTGTTTCCAAGTGAGCCAATGCAATAACGTTTAACAGGAAAACAGTTGAAGTCCCTCTGGGGTGCTTGTTCCACTAACAAGACTGATTAGCTTGTAAAGATAGAGCAAAAAGAAAAAATACTGCCCCTGTCACTTTTCCTGACAAAACTTGTTCAAATGGAGTGAGTGGATAACAGAGAGTTAAAAGGCTTTTCCACATGTGAATTAAGCCTCCTAAGTAAAAATGGTTGGATGCGGCCCAACGGGTAGGATGGAGAGGTTAAATGTCTTATTTTGATTGCCGTAAACCATCTGGGTATTTTCCTACCATCTGCACTTTAGTGACCGTAAAAGCTGTTCATTTGATGTACTAATCTGCTCTGCTGCGGTTCCCCTATGAGGTTATTAGCCTAAGAACTGCACATGGACATTTTATTTGGGAAAATGTTCCCCCTCTGTAGGTAAAGTACTGGAGCCAAGTGTTTGATGTCAGTGGAAGTCAAGGTTTGATAGAGACTGAGACTGTTTTTCAGTTGGCTCAGTTACTTTACAGTGAGGTATCATGTGAGGTATAATTTACAAAATCATTAATTATTTTAGGTTGAAGAAAGCTGTTGTATTGTTGGCCACAATTCAACATGATTTAGTAAGTTAATCAAGGTGTTTGCAACACCAAATGTGTTTGTTTGATGCCAACACAATAACATGCTGCTTTGGATTTATTTTTAAAGGTGTATCTATAGATTGCCAGGTGCTTTAGATGAAGTTCTTACTTCCGAAAAGGCTTTAAGCATGACACAGTCTATTGTCAAGTTCATGGTCTCTTTTTACTATGAACAGACCCACTTAAATGCTTATGGTCGGTGTACAGTCTTCGAAGAAGTCTTCCACTGTCTTAACATGAACAACTGGATGAACCAACTTGGATTATTGTACATCGAACATAACATGGTTTTTACTGTGATGATGAACTATCGCATTGACAGTGCTAAACTTTGAAAGACCAGAAGCTCACTGTTGTCTGTGTAGTTAGCTTATAATTGATGCTACGCTAGCACAAATTAACCTTGTAACAAGTATCAGCCATCTTCGAGCAAAGTGCAGTAAACCTTTGATCAAGGCTAATGCCCCTGTTGACTTACCTCTTAGCGTTAGCGCCAACAGGCTGGCTTTGTGCTAACAGGAGGCCCATCACTCACCTGGTGGAGCGGCCCCTCAGCTGAACACACATGGCATGATTTACCCAGGCCAAATAGGGCTTCCTGCTCCTAAAACCGCGCGTGGCTGACATCCTTGCCTGTCACTCAAAACACAGGGGTGCTAATCTCATGGTTCACTTCTGAGAACTGTATTTATTGTTGGTTGGTCTATTCAAACGGAAGACAATGTAAGAACCCTGTGGGGAACAAGTCATGGGCCCGGCATAATCCTACAGTGACATAACCTGTGAAAGAAAACGAATGATGTGTGCTAGCATGTGGCGTGACCACAAAACTACCAAGAATGTTTTATTCAACAAGGAGCTTTTGAGTGGCTTCTAAGTAAACACCACTGGCTATTCTTTTGTGAGTCATTTGTTTGCCATTCAGCTATACCTATGCTGATGAAAGCTTGTTCGTGTGCGTTGGGGAATGGAGTGGGAGGGGAGATTTGTGCATGTTTTGCAGTAGTGGTAATGTTTAATAATAATGGAATGGATTATCGATTTCTCGCCGCTATGTTCAGTAAAATGTGATAATTTACGGTATTGTCTCTCGTCTTGCCTATCAACCTCTATCTTATTAAATCACTCAAACTGCTAGGCTTCATCCCAGTTCACTTTAGCCAACAGGTCATCAGAGGGTTAGCTGAGGTGATGGGCTACCCCACTTAAATCTGCACAGAGGCGGTTTCCATCAACGCTTCCTTATTGTGCCTTCGATAAGACTGCATCCTGTCCACTCGCTTTAGAGCCTGTGTCATAGGCTGGCAAACACACAGACCGGGGTTGATTGATATGCAGTACTGTAGGCCCAATTGTGTGTTGTATTCCCTACCATCATACTACTAAAATACAGATGCATTTTTATTTGCCTGTACTTGTTCTGTGATTGTGGTTTCATCCAGTCTTTTTCAACGTAAACACCATCAAGGCCAGCTACGAAGACCAGTGGTTGAGGTTTCCTGCTGGTTTGCGTCAAATGAAAAGCGGTACATGGAATTACTGTGTTGTAAAGAAAATTGGTTTACCAAACTATACTGACACTTGAATTAAGCCTGCTTCCACCGTGTGGAGTTACATGGAAGGCTTAGGATAAGAAGTAATGCACAAAAAAAGTGATGCACAAAGAACAAGGCTCCATTCCGTTGGTCCTCTGTTTTTCTCGTTTGCTGATAAAAAATATATGTAGTTACTGGTTGTATTAAAGACTTTTTCACAGATGAAAACAATCTGTATAGTTCCAGAACAATTTGCCAGAGATATACAGTATGTAATATGTCCAGGAAACATTTTACTGCTCAAATCACTGATTAATGTAGGATAATACACTGTGTAGAGATGCTTGTGGAAAGTCCATCGAGAGGGAAATGCACACTGCATTTTGTATTATTTTAAAGCTTGCATAATACCAAACTGACTCCAAGATATAACACAGGCCTCTCAAAGTAATTCCTTGAAATATGGACATCAAACATAACCCTAATATCTCAAATACCTTTGTCCAAGTGGTATTTAGGTCCAATCAAGACCTGAGTTGGCCTGCCAGTGATGATGTCACATCCTGGACGTCTCAATCATGGGAACATGTCCTCGGGAACTCTTAAGGCTTCTCACACATTGGCCCAGCTAAGGGAACATCTGCAGTTATGTCAATAGTGGGTGGGAACAGAAGTTACTGGAAAGATGACAGGTGGAGCTAGCCCTCGGAAGGTCTGATTTAGCTGAGAGATTGTTTGTTTGAGAACTTCGAACCAAAATCGTTTTGATTCAAATAATTGTCTGGATTGATGCTAATGGGACTGCAAACCCTGAGTCAACAGACTCATCAAAGCCATCAACAGCCTGCAGGCACATTCCTGGAAAGCAGTTGTATATTGATGTAACACAAAACAAGGCCAGTCGCAGTCAGTGGTTCAACTTCAATTTGAACCTGAATGGGTATCAGTCCATCAATACCTCGGGTGGATGATAATGATAACAGTCGTTGTTTTCTATGAGGAGCAGTGGTAGCCGCGTGGGATAGGCATGCAACGCTGAGTCTCTTGTACAGAAGCAGCCTCTGCCCAGCGCGTGTATTAGTCTAGGCTAATGCCTTCCAGATGACTAGCCCCTATCCTGCCATACCGTCTCACAGAACCATCGATTGTTCCAAAAGGCCTTTCCACTAATGAAGACCAGGTGTAGTAGTGTGCCTACAGTGTGTGTGTGCATGCGTGCGTGCGTGTGTGTGTGGATTAGTTTGAGAATAAGGGAGGATTGGCATGGTGTGATTTGTGTATGTGTGTAATACAGATGGGAATGGTTCCACTGTCTCATTTTCTCAGCAAATTTCTTAAGGCAGATTTGTGACCAAGTTTAAAATCATAGGGAGGACGGCGGCTGGATATGACAAACCATTTCATGAACCCGGCCTCAGTTGTCATGGCCATCTAAGTAGATGAAGGAGGGGGGGGGTCGAATTTGCATGTGGTTTAATTATTCCTGTGCCAATGCTGAATTGTCATTTTGGGATTTCAATACAAAAAGCGTGCGTGTTCATGATGAACATTTGAACCTCCAAAACCAAACTTGACTCCTGCCTGTCCTTGTGGTGCTGTCTGTTTCCCTCAGAGCGTGGCACGTCGTTGGACCTGACGGAGCTGATCGGCGTGCCCCTCCCCCCGTCCGTCTCCTTCGTCACGGGCTTCGAGGGATACCCCGCCTACAGCTTCGGCCCCGACGCCAACGTCGGACGCCTCGCCAAGTCCTTCATCCCCGATCCTTTTCACCGGGACTTTGCCATAACGGTCACGGCCAAGCCCACCACTCGTCAGGGCGGGGTGCTCTTTGCCATCACCGATGCCTATCAGAAGGTGGTGCACCTGGGAGTGGCGCTGTCCGCCGTGGAGGACGGCTCCCAGAGGGTCCTCTTGTACTACACCGACCCGGGAGCATCCGGCGGGACCAGGGAAGCGGCCTCCTTCAAGCTGAGCGACCTGACGGGGAAGTGGGCGCGCTTCACCCTGACTGTGGACGGGGCGGAGGTGCGCCTCTACATGGACTGTGAGGAGTATCACCGTGTGGCCTTCCAGAGGAGTGCCCAGCCCCTCACCTTTGAAACGAGCTCCGGCATCTTTGTGGGTAACGCCGGGGGCACGGGGCTGGACAGGTTTGTGGTAAGTTTGTCTTTGGGCCAAGTGTGTTGCAGTTGAATAATGCAGTGGGACAGAAAGATTCACAGCATTTCATTCATATTTCCCTCTACTTTATTTTTCATTGTATTATATTCAGAAGGGTAACACAGTGTTGCAGCTGGTAACATCAGTCCATGTCGTTTGGGGTTACCACAAAGAGGGCAACACGTTTCATGGTGACATCAGTTTGTAATGGCATGGAAAGAGGCATGGGCACGATGTTCAACTAACCACTGGTACTGGCAGCCTGCTCAACATAACTTTGTGGTATTATGCCTTCCAGGGAGCAAGCAACAGTGACTATTATGCACTTAACTTGGCAAGAGGAAAGGATCAACACGCTTTATTCAATAATGACAAAACGCGTGAAAGGATTAGCATATTTTATTAGTCTCCATAACACACCACCCTGTCCACTTCCAATCTCGGGAGTTATTTGACTAGCTGCAGGATTATTTCCCTTTTTGTTTTTGAATGCTCTACAAAAGGCTCTTGGCAGAGCAGCAAGTTTCCTAAGGTTAAAGCGAGATTTAAGGAACCAAAGCAAAAAACAAAAAAAAAGTTCTTCATCGTATTCGTCAGTCTCTGTCCTCCTCTCTGTGTCTCTCTGGCTGTAGCAGAGAGGTAGACAGGGCAGGAAGAGTTCCAGCTGCTCATAGTGTTTGTACTGGAAGCTTCGCCTAAGATCCAGTAGCCAGACCTAGGAGCAGCACCAACAGTCACACAGCAGTAGTGGTGCTTGAATGCAGCCCTCACTGTGTTCTTGAACACAGCCCCTGCTGTGCTATGGAAAGGTTGGGCAGTGATATAGAGAAATCCTGTCTGTGTGTGGCACCGTGTGTTTTATAGCTGGCGCCGGGACAGTTGGTCAAATTATAATTAGGATATGCTGAGGAAGCATTTTTGTGTGACATACTTTTTTTTGCAGCTTTATCTGGCTCAGTGCCCCAAGCCTACACGCATACACTCCATGGTAGGAGACCATTTACTAGGTTGCTGACTCAGATACACTGTTGTACATACCTTATAGTAGACTATGCTGTGTTTTGGACACACACACACGCGCACATGCCAGCAGAAGGACAAACGCCAAAGAGACACCGCAGCCTTGCCGAGGCCTTGCTGCGTGTGGACTTGGCCACGTCCCCATTCATAAATCAAACCACACTGCACTCTCATTATAGAGAACCTTTCTCTCTTGCCTCTTTTCCTTCTTCTCTCCTCTCAGCTCATCTTTCACCAGACAATCACGCCGAAGCGGCTGAGAATGTTTGTGGTCGATTATATATTTGTACTTTCCTTTGTCTTCATCCTGTCTGTTTTTTAAGGATGTCTTGGGTCATGGGTTAGTCCTAGTGTCAGTGTCGTCATGGTGGTCGTAGGGCTCACGTTGTCTCTACTGCAGCTGTGTTTAGTCTTAGGCATCGGGGAAAAACACCCCCACGAACACACACGGTGTCGAGCATGCACACATGCGGCACTCATGGGTCAGAAGCTTTGGGCAAGCTCCCCGGGGACTCTACTGCTCTTCAAGTTGACTGGTGCTGATGGTTATCCGATGTAACGTGTCACGGTCGATTTCAACAGTGAATCGAGACGAATGTCATATTCAAACCGACAACTTGGAGGGTTAGTAATCGGGGAAGCAGATTGGAGATCAACGATTGCTTCGAAACAAACTTTGGTTGGACGAATCTGCTGTGTGTTGTCGACCGTTTGAAAGATCGATGTTGATTCGCGTTGCATGTTTTCTGTTTGTTGCCGCCCTCTTGTTTACAGCTGCAGCAGATGTCTTGGATTTTGGTTGCTACACAGATTAGACCTTCACTGCCTCTCTGCCCACCACTTGTTTTGTAGACAAAGGGTTGCATTAGAAACAGGTGTTTGCCCTCTGGATAGCACTCCTCGTTAGCTTAGCGAAACATGCTATTAGTTTTGCTTGCTGAGGCCCTACGAGTACTTTATTGGCATTGAGTGGCACGGTGTGTGCATGGGGGCGTGCTGCGGCGATACAGATGGGACAGATTTAAAAACTCATTGCCAGGTGAAGACACCTGTTCTCCATCCTAGATGCATTAAGGGAGTTTTGCTGGTGTGTGTGTGTGTGTGCTGGAGTGTGTGAGTGTGAAACAGGTTATTGTTCTACGGTAAATTATAAGTGCCAAAGAACAATAAGCCAGCATTCATGTAGCCTTTCCTAATACCCTCTCTTCTCCCTCTCTCAATTCCTTTCTTTCGTTTTTTTTCTTTTCTCTCTCTCTCTCTCTGCAGGGCTCTATCCAGCAGCTGGTGTTGAAGTCTGATCCCACGGCCCCAGATGACCAGTGCGAGGAAGACGACCCTTATGTGAGTGTGCCATGAGTTGACTTTATACCAGAGAATTATAAACCATCTAGAATGAGAGCTTAACCACACTAAAGTCAGTTTGTTCTCAAGCAGAAGCTGCCATTTGAGCCCAATCCTCAGTTTAGTGGAGGGCAAGTTGCCCATTGTGGCACACATCTAACGGGCTTATGTTACTGTTGTGTTTGCCATTAGTCGACTTGAGCCCACGGCGGCACGCTAGCACTTTGAGTAACTCTGTTATTAATTGTCAGACATCTTTCTTCCAAAGGAAATTTCAACATACATTTATGGAACATCCACTCCCTCTGGTGGGGGAAAATATATATTACAAGGCCGTGTTGAATTTTCTCACAAACTTTGGCAATACTAGATTAGAGGAGTTTGCTAGGTTGTGTCTTTTTTGGGGGGGGTTTACATAGTTATGTTTTTGTTGTTGATTTATGATGTTTTATTTGTTCCAGGCATCAGGGTATGGCAGTGGAGATGACTCTTACGATGACATTGGGAACTATGTTGAGGTGAAGAAGATCACAGGGGAGAGAGAATATGATGCTGTGAGTCACCCACCTGCACACCTATGTCTGTACACCCAACTGTGCCTACTATTAGTCACCTACAGGAGATACACACACACGCACACACACACACACACACACACACACACACACACACACACACACACACACACACACACGTA
>JAVQIZ010145317.1:0-52603 GCA_036023535.2 Galaxias brevipinnis | reverse complement strand
ATAATAATAATAATAATAATAATATGACTTTCCGGTAACAGTATGTGCTGCATCTGACGATGCATCACATAATAATAATAATAATAATAATAATAATAATAATAATATGACTTTCCGGTAACAGTATGTGCTGTATCTGACGATGCATCACATAATAATAATAATAATAATAATAATAATATGACTTTCCGGTAACAGTATGAGCTGCATCTGACGATGCATCACATAATAATAATAATAATAATAATATGACTTTCCGGTAACAGTATGTGCTGCATCTGACGATGCATCACATAATAATAATAATAATAAATAAGAAAAATAAAATGACGAACCACCCCAAAGCTCCCTATAAAAAACCTGCAATGGACTCAGCCAATCGCTAATAGCCGATAAACCCGTCCAATCGCCCAACCATGGTACTTGTCTGGATGGACAATACCACTGTAGTAGCGTTTCTCAATCGACAAGGTGGAACACGCTCCAGGCAATGGCACAATATAACGAAGATGATCTGCGGGTGACATGTTCTGAGACGTAGGCGCTGCTTCTCCAAGAGCAATCCCCCTCTACGGACAGTTTAGGCTGCATCTGGTGGTGGTAAAAGAGATTTGGTCACGCTTCGGAAGGGTACATGACATGTAGATCTCTTCGCCTCGCCTCTCTTTGCCTTCCTACCAGGGTGAGAGAGGAGAGGTTAACGGCTCTTCTCGTAGCTTCTAGGTGGCTCAGCCAACCATGGCAGAGAGAGTCAACATGCAAGTGGGGGAAATTCGGCCTATCCTGTTGTGCCCATATCTGTAATCATGCAAACAGGGAGGTTTGGCATCAGCACCCAGGCATGAGGTGGCTTTTGGTCTGGCTCCTGAAAGCAAAAGGCTAACTGCACAAAGGCTAACCGCACAGGGACTACATCCTAATGCTATAGCCACTATTCAGGGTGCGATGGTGCGGTCCACTACGTGACGCAACTCGCCATTGGCTATCCGTGTGCACCTTAAAGAGACAGGAGCTAAAACAGAGCGTTTCAAACAGAAGGTGAATAGAGGTGCTGCAGATCCAGGCAGTATGGAAAAATAAATTGTTTATTGAACATTAAAACACGTAAACCTATTCTAGTAGAAATCGTAAATAAAGGTATGAACCTGAAAATTTGCATAATAGGGCCCCTTTAAGGCATTTTATCACTTGATCGTAACTGTGCCCATGCTGGCGCAATTGGTGCCAAGTATTTGCAACACTGAATACGGGGACAGCTTGCCAGCCATTCTTTGGGCAACGCGCTCTCTTGTCCATGGGGAGCTGTTAGAAACGTCTCCTATAGGAAGGACTTGACCGTATTGAACAATACAGTTATATGCATAACAAGGCAGAACGTCTCATTTTCCTTGATATCAAGGCGCTGTGGTATTTGTTTTTAGAAAAGAGGGTGCCCTGTGCTAAGCTGAGTCTATAGAACTGAGTCCTGAGTCCTTTCTGGAGTTTGCATGTTTTCCCCGTGTTTGTGTGGGTTTCTGCTGTGTGCTCCGGTTTCCTCCCACTATGAAAAAAACATGTTAGGGTTATTACTCCCAACAGTGCCCTAACCAAAGCACTAGCAATAGAACTAGAGTCTGTGTGTGTGCGTGTGTTTGATATGGGGTGAGCAAGTCTGGCCCAAATTGGCTGCCGTGTTATCATCCAGACTGATTGTTGTAAGTGATAGCTGTTTGTCCGTTCGTTGTGTCTCTGTGTGTACTTAATTGACAACCGATTTGTAGAACACTTTGAGTCCTTCAGAAAAAAGTGCACAAAAAAACAATCTATTTTTATTAGTGGAGGAAGAAGTCTCCCTCCTTTCACTCACAGAACCTGGTTATGGAGTCAGTAGTCAGTCACTGTTTTAATTTGTTAAAGCAGCTGTAGGTGGATTCTTATAAGAGGTGGTTTTTGCGACTCCTACCGCCTGCTTAGTGTAATTATTTTGCCGAACCATAGCAAAGAAGACATTCAGAATGCTCGTGGTCACTGCATATCGCTAGCGTGATCAACGACTGTACTCCAAGTATGGGCATCTCTTCCTGATTTAGTGATGCACGGCCTTGGGCCATAAAGCAATTCATCACAGTTTCGCGGGAGATCACGCCTAGTGGCAGACAAAATTACTGTTAAATGTTGAGACTTCAAGAGTACTGATCTGAAGCGCGATTTTTTCATTCTCAAGTAGACAATACAATGTACTATCAGAAGAAATCTGTTGATAATTATTTATTATTTATTTATCCGTTAATATAAAAAGGTTTCCTATTGTGGCTTTAAGTTGAATCCCTAAAGCTTTCTTTATTTCCAAACAGAATTGAGGTCTTATTTCTGGACAGAACTTGAACAAAAAGTTAGAATATGTAGGTATGCTACTAAAAGTATTAAACCATAAAAAAAATGTGTATTCTCTAAAGCTGCATTAGTTATTTTAATACTACATTTGAATACAAATATTTTATTTGTATTAAAATGTAGTATCTACATCCCTGCCCAAAATAAAGACCAAAGCAGTGAAAACGTATTACAGGGCAGAAATAAACAGAGCTAGAGATTAGACCAAAGTTAACATTGGTTTAGCTCATTGGCATGTGCACTTTAGGACTAGTCGTACCATGAACATCTACGGACGTTGCCCTGCTTGGGGCAGGTTAATTACTGTGCTTTAAGGGGAATTAAAATACATACTTTTCCCCCTTTTAGGACAATTGCACCACCATGTGTCTGCATTGCTATCTGTTGGAGTTGAAGGTGATCATCTTGGAAGAAGAATTGTATAACGAAGGAATTATCTACAACTTGATGAATGTGACTGGAGTCACTGATGTAAGTTAGTAGGAATGGCTTCACTTTAGTGGGGTATAAGTGTTTGGATTGCTTGTGTTTGGCTGTCAAGGCAACCATACAAACTTACCTGCATGTTTATATGGTTTTATCATATGCATATTGTCATTGTTTAACCAGAGAATCTGTGAATGATAATTGTTTCATAATGCCTACTGTAATGCCATCATGCTGACTTTAGAAGCCTTTGAGAACTGTTAAGAATTTTGTTTGCAAAGTTTGTTCATGCTAATTAGGAGGTTGTAACAAATCTTTGTGCAAGAAGAGTGTTCTGCATCCTTACTTTGATTTTGTATCTTTTCAGGAAAGCAATAACTGCCCACCGTGTGAGGCACATACAGTTCAAAACTCAACAATTTTCCTGGAAAGGCTAACTTGTTTTCTGCAGCAATTGAGCTCAAGACTTTGATGTGAAGCATACAATATACATTCATATTACACGTTTATTTTATTACCATGAGTGTAAACTAACTGTAATCTCATTTGAATGAGGGTATTAGTGAGATGTGCTGTAGCAAGTAGCAGATACATACTGTTGTGTGTATATGGTCAACATTTAATGTTCACAGCGTTTTTATACAGAAATACCAAATTACATTTTCTTTAGCATTTTGTCTGCTTGTACCGCATCTGTAGCCTTCACATACAGTATAAGCGAAAAAAATATGTGATGATCATCTGCATAGCTTGAACAAGTTTAATTTTCAAAGAACAATGCAATTCTCTGTTTTATATTAATAGCTGAAAGCTGCTGTGAATTAAACAATTACTTTTTTCAATATACACAGGATAAGATGTTATAATATCCATTATGCCATATATAATGGATATTATACTAATACTAATACTAATACTAATACTAACTAATTATAAATGTAATTTCTATATGATATGATAAATCATGACCACAATCCAACCAAGGCTACAATTGGTTTTTTAACAATATTAAAAATGGCCAAAAATCTATTCAGACTGTTTTTGTAGCGCTGGTGCTTTTTAGAATGATAAATTACACATCAAGTGACCTTGGGTGTTTAAAAAGTGCCTATAAATTAAATGTATTATTATTATACATACAAAATTCTCTAGGTCAATCAGGGACAAGTACGGTGGCCCTGAGAGGCCAAACACACTGATTTGAACATTTATCACACTTTCAGTGTGTCATTGTCAGTGACAGATGTCTTGTCAGTATTCATACCGTGTAAGAAGTAAATAAAAAGTTTGATAGGTTGGATCAAATTGTGTAATTCCAATCAATATGACATATCTTTTAATATGGGCTATCTTGCATGTGACAACAATTGTGTATACCTAGCAGAACTTAGGGAGTCTTGTAGAGACTAGGTAGCATACCAAAAATATTTTGGAAGGCAGTAGAACTGGGCTATAGGAGAAAGTAAAAAAGGGCACAATTATTTGTTGTTTTCTACATTCTTTTGTCTTATTTTATTGTTTGTCGTTATTATTTTAACTTCAGGTATTTTTTTCTTTTAGTTGGTTAAATGTAACATTTGTTGTTTTATTGTCTTTAAGCGCTTGGCAACATTGTTCAGCATACCTTCTTCACAAATAAATATTTATTGTCATTATTGTAAGAATAGCTTCGCTTATTCCCCTCAGACGTGCATTAGAGCTACAAAGGCATAAGAACGTCAACACGTGCCCTTTATACCATACAGGCCCAAGGTTTGAATTACTTGCACTTACTCTTAATACGAATAATTACTGAGGAAAAGTTGTCTATGATACTATTAGGAGTATTTAATCAATCCCTGTGCCCTAACTCATATCATCAGAAGGGCCCCCCCCCCCAGGCTTAACAATACAAAAGAGGTTTGGAGGACTATTGTTTGGAGGACTGGTGCAATATTACCACTGTTAGCACTCAATTGTTCGAAAAAAATCTGTTTTGCCATTGTCTATGCGAATTGGTACACCTACTTTCTCTCACAGTAAGACTTACCAAAAAATGAATGGGATTGAATACTACAAAATTGGGAATCGGGTCAACAGGTATCTTCCTTTCTGCAAGCAAGACCTAAAACAAAATCATGGTCAGGACTTCATTGTGGGGCAGCCTTGTGCTACTGCGCTTTCTCAAAGTTCCTGCAACATCACTTGAAACATACAGTAGCCTATATAATGTTATCTTGCAAATAACAAAGTTGGTTGTGGTATGCACATTTATGTCTGTGCTAAAGACTATTTGGTCAGATTTATTTCAATACACTGAAGAAAAACTTTACTTGCACAAATAGTCTTAAACATGCATTTTCAGTTAGAGACAATAAGGTGTAAAATCACTAAGCCTAAAAAATAAATAGTGATCTCCTGATAAAACAACTACTTGTATATCAGTACTTACTCCCCTTTTCTATACATACTGTGTATATTTCCTGAATGGGGATGCATTAAAATATATATTTTTTACAAAATCCTAAAGCAAGTAGACATACCATGGGATGAAATGTAATAATACAATTACAATGCAGAACCTTCATACTTCCTCAGCAATTTGTTAATGTGTCCTAATCAAACATTTTAGGGTATGTGTAACATAGTTTTTCACATCTCAATCCAAACCACAAAGCGAACATCAAATCACAAAGCAAACATCAAAACCATTGCAATTGTACTTACAATTGTAGGAAGGAATGTCGAAAGTAAACAAACCTGTTCTTTTCGGGCACACGCCAAGGAACTTCCTATTGTCAACAAAGATCGCCGCAACGCCCTGGTTACTCTACATTACACAGAGATGGCATGTAGGTACAGTCAAATTTGAAGCAATGCTGCATAGCAATCGAGACATTTTCTGAGTATTGTCCTCGTTACAATAGGTTGCTTGAAGGTTTAACCAACAGATATCAAAAGAACTACATAGAAAGCAATACTGTACACAAATGTATAATCGGTGACAAAACAAGTTTCCCACTTATGCATAGGTTGAATACCAACTGCGTTCCAACTTCTTCAAAAGACATTTTACATGTTAGCGTGTCGAGCAACAAGCTGCTGTTAAGTTTTGATGAGGCGTGGTTTTCCTTAGGAATCAACTTTTCCATATGTTCCCTCTGGAGGTCGATAGCACTTGGGAAAGGCCATCAGCTGTAACATGTTGAAGGCGTATTTCCTGCATCTAATATTCTTTTGCACATTTTCAATTCGGCATCCTTCTCTGATGTAAAAAAGGAGGGATGAAGGAGGGAGGAGAGAAAAGAGGGGGGGGGACAATAAAATAAAAATGTGAGATTCTTTATTGAGCAGAACATATGAACATTTTGGGAAGATCAGCAGGAAGTAAATCTGTTTTTCTACATATGCTGCCAGTGAGTCATGTGTCTTTAGTTCATGTGTGGGTTGTACTGGAAACAAAACGTAAATGAATCAAGAAACAAATGGGTCCAACAGCAGCAGCTTTGATACCGTATCATAATGGGATAATTCTGGGTAAACTTTATTATTATACTTTTAAATGGGTATTAAAAAGACCATTAGCTGCTTTTCTAGAAGCATTTGAACAGCAGCTATGGAAAACAACATGGAACTTGGAACGTAATTAAACCACTGAAGCAGCTGGGTTTAAAGTATCTTTGAGTGCCGGAACATCTAGTTGTGGGTATCCAGTGAGATGAGACATGTCTCTTTGACCAATAGACCCTCCACAGTGATGGTGTCTTGCTTCTTTTCACATTGATTTATATGACTCCTGAGGATGAGTGTCAAACAAGGAGAGACTTCATGGAAAATACTGTTGATGGGCTCCTACAGTTTACAGATAATCCATATTAATATCAGTGGTACTTTTAGATGATATTGATGGAACACTTTGTTGTCACTATGGATCTTCAGTTGAGGCAATTAAAATGTTTGCAGCAAACAACTTGTCAATAGTGTAGTCCAGCATTATTGTGCACATTCTATACATACAGGAGAAGACAAGCTTTGGAAGGTTGCTTACACTATGGCTCTTATTCAAGCTCAAGAGGTAAACATTTTCTTAGTTTTTTTTTCAGTTATTAGTAATATTTTGGGTACCTGCATACATTTTAGAGCTACCCCTCATTTAAAAAGGTATTGACATGAAATTTTCTTTTGATCTGTCAAAAATGATTCAAAGCAGATTGTGAAAAATCTACATATACAATAAAAGCGTGTATTAAGCCTTTTTGATAGGTTATTGATACATATAATCATGAAAATCATGAAATCACTTTGGCAACTTATTGTGGGCCACAGAATTCACTTACGGTATGTGGCCCAAAGCATGATGTAATGTCACTATACAACTACAGCAACAGTTGTAAAAGCATTAATACATGAATCTGTAAAGATGAATAACAAATGAAATCATATTGTTGATACTGTATTGTTGACCGTATCTTTAAGCAAACTTTGTCTTGTGGAAGACGAGGAGCACAATTCATCGCCAGGAGTGGAAGATCAATAAGGACTAAGACATATTATTTTATTACTCTCTACCTGCTAAATGCACCAACAGGGCTGAGTCGTGTACTAGAGAATGAATCAAGATCTCACTTACAGTTACATTCATTGCCACACATGAATGCCTCAAGCAATGTTGACATTGTATCAAGTTACACTGCTGACATTTTAGGTTATGCATTCAGTGCCTTTCCCATGGGAAAGAGAACAGACAGGTAATGGCCTGATATCCATTCGAAAGGCTTGTAAGTGTGCGACAACGCCAGTTTGTTGCACATTACATGTGAGTTTTAATATTGGTATATGTGCAAGCACTGTAGTAAAGAAGTCCACGATTTCAAAGTTAATATCTCTATATAGTTAATTTAAGTGCAGGATAAAACATCTCTCAATGAAAGTGTTTTCTCTCAGTTAGGAAAAATAATAATCATCTAAATGGTGATTTGTGTTCCTCAATTCAAAACCATTTCTGCCCAGAGCTTTGACAATTATAATCAGATTACCATTGAACTGGTATTTAATGAAAGACACCAAATCTATGAGCCCTAATTTCCCACACAAGACAAAGCCTATCCCCCTAACAGACAAAGTGCATGCGGTTAAGACAAACAGCTCGAACCAGAATAAACCAAAACGCACAAGAAAAGAGGGAGTATATATGGCATTGTCAGCAGTTTATTGATATTTTGCAAGCAGAAAAACGAGACTTAAAATGAGCCAGACGACCAGTAAGTGGGAGCTAACGAGCAGCAGGGCAATGGGATAGAAGTGTCGCGACGCCGGCTTGTTCTCCGCCACAGTGGCAGCCTCAGGGTCGTCCCACTGGCCAACGTCTCCCTGGGTCAGCCGACTGCAGACGGACGGTGGCACGCCACACCCCACAGAAAACAGAGACAGACAGAAACACCGGCGGGTTAGTACAGGCGCCTGGCAGCGGCCTGGGCCACGTACGGCAGTCGGACCAAAGAAGAAGAGTCTAGGAAGGGTTTCTCAGCGGTATGGCGTGGACACAGAGAGAGAGTTCAGGCCTTTAATAATGGCAGCTCCAGACAATCAGCGAGCAGAGATTGATGGACAGATGGACGAATGGAGGTGTGGGGTAGAGAGAAGTATTAAAAGGCGTGATCGACAAACGGTATGAATTTGGATGATAGAAGATGAAGAGGAAGGAGTGAAGCATGCAGTAGCCACTCTACCCAAACAGCTCATCTGAACCTAAGCCTTGTGTATTCTCACTTTGGGATTTGTCAGATACAAACCCACTCTAGCTAAGCTCAATGACCATGGATTGGCTACATCTAAGAGTGCAGCCAAAGGCCAAACAGTCACACCGTCCATGTAAAGTAGAGTAGTAGAGGCTGTGCTTGCAAACGGCGAACTACACTCTTCTGACCTCCTCTAGATCCCTGCATGCGTCAGACAGTGCATGGTAAGAGTACCTGACAGGACTTATATTTCCTGACAACAACAACGGACCTTGGACCCGTCACCTAATTTTACTGACCTTTGTAAGCCAAGAAACAATATATGCCCATTTAGAATGGACCCAGGTATATTGAGTGTCTTGTTTGTTGGAGGGCTTCGGACTCAAATCTTTTGACCTTGTAAGACCACTAGGGCAGTCTGCAGCAGTCACTATGGCACTTTGTTTTAGTTACAAACGACAGGTGACAAAGTAAACAGTACAATAGAGAAATTGGCTTATTTATATAAGCTACGATCACTGCCAATGTTTAAAGTTTCAAGTGTATCCGGTAGATACAAATCAGTGCTTAGTAACATCCTTATCGTAATCAAGTATTATGAAATATGCTCATGATTTCTTCCCATAAAATGTTTTACATAAGTGGTGGATATAACCCTGGGAATTTCTGACAGCTGGTCTCTGTATCAGTTCATGCCAACTTACAAGTTGGAACAATATTGTCCCCACTGCTTGGGTTCAATTTTCAGAATGACTATATTAGGTCACTAAATGGGAAAATATGTGAATGTTCTCCATTTTGTGGTAGCTACAACTAATGGTAACTCATCTGTTGAAAGAATAGAAAGCCTGAACATGCAGCTAATTTGGACAGTCAGTATTAGCACGTTGTTCTGCCAGATGACCAATTCTTCAAAAAATTTTTAAATGCAGAAGTAGAACATTCTCACTGCATTTGTCCTCTAACTCCCATTTAAAAAGAAACATAGGTTCCCCTTTCAGAAAACCTATTTAGTAGAAAATAATTAAGAAGAAAACTATAAAACACTTTGTGACTACATAGCACTGTATGTAAAGATATTCTGACTCCACTTTTAATAATAAGAAAATGGAAGATGTTAACTTATGTATTTGAGGTATTAAAGAAATTGCACTCAAGTATGAAAGGTTTAAAAGGGGAGGACCTTTGGAGCAACAGCACATTTAGTCAACTTTGGAATTATATCCAGGATGTGTGCTGTGATGTCAATGCAGGTTATTCTACTCTGATTTATTCTATAGTGAGGAATAGTGAACAATGCGGCATGTTGATGGGTACATAGTGCAAAACACTGGCGAATTACATCACGTTTACGTTGTTTAACGTTCAGTAAAGTCAACTCAGGTGGCAAATGTTATTCCTGTTCTGAAAAAAAATTACATTTAAATACCTGATTCACTGTTACTGAAATCATGCAAAACCCCAAGAAATCTTTTTTTTTTATGTTACTATGTATTTCCGAAGGTATTTCTTACACTGACCTAAGGTCCTACACAGATCAAAATATGATTTAATATCAATCATTTTGCAGCTAGAATCTCACTACATACAACATCAACCATTGACTTAGATAGCAGCTGAAATGCATTGGAACAAGTGCTAATGTGTCCTAATGTGGCTGAAGGTACGACAGAGTGGTTCCATGATGATAGATTGGAGCAGATGAAGACAGAATGGCTCCTACCCACACATTTTGAATGTCACAACTAGTTGGACCAATTGTCTCTAAGCCGTTGATAAATTGCCATGGCCTCTGTTTGGGTGAAACACATACCAAGCCTCTAACAGGGTTATGGACAGAACCAGACATGCTTTGGAGGAGCTGTGTCTAGTGTCTATTTACCTCCGCATGCAGTCCAAGGCGCGTATGAAGTAATCCTTGTTGAGCTGGTGTTCATCTCGTAGTAGAGCACACTGCTCTAAGGTTACAGACATGGACGTCCGGTCTTTGGCACTTTTACAACTTGTGAACCTGATCCCATTCAGCCTTCGGCATATCTGCCAAAGAAAAGTATTGACACTCTTTTCAGATACAGTATATTGAACTTTCCATGGCATTAATTTTGCAGATCTGGCAAAGAAAGTTATTCAAGCTTACTAAAGGTGTCAGTAAAGTATTGACCTCTTTATAAACTTCTTTATATACAACTACGCTCTGTTTCTTTAACATAGTTGTTTACATAGTTACAATAAAAATACAGTACGGTGGTTGTTCAAATACACGCAAATATTTTGTATCTACAAAGCACATATACCCTATATCATAAGGTATAATTTTTTACCCATGTGATAGTAATACAAGGTGTTTTATACAGGTTTGTAGTTGACAGGAGCCTATAAAATCATTCACAATTGACAGGGCTAGTTTCAGGGCTCATTGCCAGTCTTACAAAGTCCATGCACATTTATGATTCCTATGATGTCCTTCATGTTTGATTGATGCTTGATGTACAATAAAGGTTTCATAGAGTCAAGAACATACTCTCACTTGAATCCACCACAAAGGAGACTTAACACTTGCTTCTTTTGCTGTGGCTCGGTGTAGTTTGAATGCAGTTTATTTTCTGTCCTCTCACTAAGATGGGGGATACTTTGTTGCTTAATTGTTCCGCAGCACGCCCTGAAAATGTTGCCTGAGAATCAGTGCTTCTGTTAACAGCTCCCACTTGGTGCTCACCGTTCCAGCGAGCCATAGAATCTCCACGTTCTTCCTCTTCTTTGTGACTACATTCTGGCCCAGGGTTTCAAGTAATTCCTTCAAGTCAGTCTGGGATTGAAAACACGGCAAGCCTGCCAAAGAGAAACCAAAAGAGAAGGATCAACAGAATGATAGCAGCTAAAAATAATGTTTTCCCAAAGTGTGGAGGATGCAAGATAAAGGAATGGAACGGGATAAGGAGAGTAAAGCTTTTTTTGTGCACCCTGGGCCAAACAAACCAATGGAAAACAATGTTGTTTGAAAATATCTTTAAGCACAGGACGGGATTAATGATTCCCTTTTGATGCCATTTCTGCTATTCTCAATAGTAAACAGAAATACTTCAAATGGCATTTTAAGACTAATAAGGACAATTATAGTATAAATGGCACTATGATTCTGTTGGTATGTTTCATTACGAGCACTTACATTCTGTGGGCATCTTTTCTCTTAGAGATTTGTAATAGCCATCTAAAATCTCAAAGTTCCTCTGGTTTATACGTTCCTGTAGTGATATATCTCCAAACCTGTTCAAGTGAAACAGAAAGTCAGACGGCATTGGGTAGAGACTGTTTCCATCTTGGAGCACTGATCGCAATAAACTGTTGCCAAGCCACTGCTCGGCTCAGCTTACATAACAGGGCAACAACCTTTTTGTTCAGAATGTTCTAAACATTTTTTTACTTATACCGAAGTTTACAGACCGCTTGAAAGTAGCCAAGTGAAATGGGAAAGAGACAGCCTTTTCAGTCAAAAAATGTGATGTCTAAAATGAAATGGTAGCGTTGTGAAACAATGCTTCCTGTACCTCTCTGCTATCGTTTGTTGTTCATTGATTCCCACATTAAATAAGACCGGGAACACTTGTAACGGCTTGCCCTCCTTGATTTCTTCCGGTAAAGTCTGGAATGCCAGCCGCGGTAATGGCACTTCTACAGTGTAATGGTCTCTGGTTTCAAGAAGAGATACAGAAATAGAAAAAGTAAATTCCACTAATCGGGATGAATAAATGTAAAATATGACACTTCTCATAGCTTATTAAAAAGATGAGGAAGAATATTCTGCGGGAAAGATACTTAGTATGTTTCATTAAAGTTAGCTTGGTAAAGCGATATTACACGACAATGGCTGCCAACCATATCGTCAGCCAGCAGCCGTCTTTCACCTGCATGGCTACAATAACAAACAAACCCTTATACTTCCTCTCTGACAATGTATGTCACGTTTATCTAATCTCTGTAAGCACCTGAAAATGGCTCATTGCTTTGGCAGGATACGTTGGTACTACATCGTTGACAAAGCTTATCTTACTGGAGCTATTTTGGATGTTGACCTAACTAACTCCTGTCTCTTGTTCATCATCTTACCGGCGGCCGCTGACCACAGGCTGTAGGTCACTGAGGTGGTCCGTCTTGGCCTCTGTGATCCGAAAGGTGACTCGGTGCAGGTCGGAGAGGCCCACCTCCATGTCTTCCAGCATGCCAATCTCCTCGCCTGCACAACGGGGTTAGAGCATTAGTTTCTCCGGGCCATTACCCGTATATTTCCTTTCAACTCACCCCCCTTGGTAGCAAAAGATCCTGCAAAGTACAATTTACAGGGTGCAGGGCCAGTGCCAACATCAACAATCGGGAACTTTGCTAACATTTTTGGGCAGATCATATGAGCCACAAACTCCATGGTGAAGCAACTGTAGTAGGAACATACTGTAGTGGTTGTAAAAGTGATTGACAATAAGAGTAATGTTGATAACGAGAGGTGTATCGTTCCATATCAACACGTTACGCACGTCATAGGAGAACTACAGTGTGTGTGGAAACTGTGCCCAGCAGAGAGAGAATACTCACAGAGTTGTCTGTATGTGTGTGTGTGCGTCTCTGTGTGTGTGTGTGTGTGTGTGTGTGTGTGTGTTGGCTGCATTTGTTCTTTTTACTCACTGTAGATACTGAGTAGGCTTTCAAACTGTGCCACCACACCTACTAGGTGGAGCTGTCTGAGGAAGCCCTTGTCTTCCATTCCTGCATACAGCCTCATCACAAAACCACAGGCCAGGGCAGCCAGCTACAGACACACACGCACACACAAACACACACACACACACACACACACACACACACACGTAAAGAATACAAGTTATAATATGGTGTGGATCTATTATCATTGTCCCTTGTGTAAACGGTTGTCATAGCAAAAAAATACACCCTAAATGCTTAAGCAATCACGTATGAATGAGAGATCACTTAAGCTCAGATCGAGGACAAATAGCAAGTGTGAAAACAACAAGGAAAACAACATGACCTTGTGATAGAATATAAAGCAGATGATAAGACATTTGTATCATTGCGTACAATGCACACACTTCACAATTTGTAGCATGACTTATGTAAACATATACTGCCCAATTGTTCCTATAAAGATAACTACCACGATAATATCTAACTTTTACGGTACATGAGCGGCTGGTATTAATTAAATTCAAATCGGGAGTACTTCAACATTTGTAAGCATTGGTAACATTTTTGTCCCCAATACGGAGGGTCCTTTTTGGTCCAGGTGGGAGTGGAGGGGGGGGCAGGGTCCAACCTACCGCCTGACTGAAGACCACGTCTCTCCTCTGCTGGAGGAGCAGGCCCTGGGGGATGCTGCAGGCAGCCTCCTGGAGCAGCACGAAGGTCATGGCCCGCCTGGCACGGTCCAACACATCCACCACGCACTCCTTTAGCCTGGACACCAGGGGGCTCAGCTGCTCCCGCCAGTCACCTGCAGGACAGCCCGGGGGACATCTTCAGGTGAGATCAACCGGGAAACGATTGGTCGTAAATTCTGCGGCAGTACTTATTTTGCCGAGCTAATCAAAGCCTAAGTAGGTAGACGGCAGTGACGTGTTGTAGATAAGGCAGCAGTGTTGGGAATTAGGTCTTTCAATAGTGGAGAATGACAGTTGAATGACTAACCAACATGACATCTGTTTTGTATTTATGGCCCATTGTCAAGCAGAATTCCAGGAAAGGGGTTACACACCAAGTAGTTGGAACTTGGAATTGTTTCCATCGGTACCGCAAATGATGAAATGGAAATACAACTGTGGCAATAGCTTGTAAGCCTAACCCATTACTCATGGTTTTAATTTTAACTAAAGCATTTGTGTGTGGCCAAGGACTGCACCTTATCAACGATGAACTATTTTGCTCTCCGGCCTTAAAGTATAGTATAGTAGACCATGTAGGAAAATCATGGCAAATGAACAACTCCAGCACAAAACGGCCAAGGTTGACTATGCTTGGTTAAATGTTGATGTTGCCAGTCTATGGAACACATGCATTTACTATTATCCCGTGTGTGTGTGTTTGTGTTTGTTCACTGTGTCAAATGAATGCGCTAAATGTGTGGGCTTATTATAATTAATGAGACCAGAAACAACATTCTACAAATGTGGAAATGTCCAAATGAGACCAATAGGGGTCAGTATTGACTAAGTGATCTACTGTATTGTAAAGAAGCAGCCCTGCCTAGATATGTCCACTGTAGGATTTGGTGACATGTGGTGCTTACATTTCTGAGCACAGTCTAAGACTTTAATCATGTTTTTAAATTCTTCTTTCAAAGGATTTGATTAAAGATGTTTACAAACTCTAGCTGTCTTTCCCTTTCTCTGCCACATGTCAGGCCAAACACACACACATTTCCACAGCAAGGTGCATGAAGAGATCTTAACAAACAACATCTGGTTTGCCCATGTCAAAGAAATCATGTCTTATCTTGTTCAGCAAATACAGGCTCCACAAAAGAGAGGGAAGAAATGGGACATGGACTGTCAACGTCTCACCTGTCCAAACATTCAAACTCCCACAATTCCTTGTCAACCAGAATCTTTGGCTCCACCAATCAGCACTGGCAGAGAGATAAAGGCCCCTGTTTATTATTCCCTCCATGCTTTTATTTAGACAAGCAGACAAACACTCACAACATTCTACACACACACAAACACACACACACACACACACACACACACACACACACACACACACACACACACTTATGCACATGCAAGCAAAATAACACATACATCAGTCCTGCAAGTACACACTCTCTGTCACACACATTGTATTCAGGAGCTGTCAGCCCATCAGTGTGCCAGTGGGCACTTGGTTCTGTTGACAGGCTGGAAACTGGACTGGGGGACAGGCTAGAGTCAGGCTTATTCAATGGATGCAAACGGAGATCATGCGGCTAGCTGTCAGACACAGGTAATGAACAGCCAATGCACCTTTTTCAACCGCTCCAGCCATTTTTCACAACACTTTTTTGTGGGCTGTTCATTGACTCTAAAACACATGTGCATTTGACAATGACTGGCCCCAGAGCTGTTGTTAATCCCTATTCTATTGGATGGCGAGTAATGACAGGCAATACAGTACATGTATTTGAGACATTGTAGCTATTAAAAGGTGTTTATGATATGGGCTAATAAACCAGCTTGTTTACATGAACACATTGGTAAAATGCATAATCGGAACCACTCAGTACAAAGTTTATAAATCTATATAAATCTATATACACTTGGCCCTATTTAGAAACACAGGGTTAAGAACATGATAACCTATGAAAAGCTAATCGTAAGAAAGAGAAATCCTGAACCAAGGCTATAGCTTCAAACTCGAAATGGTTTCCTGTTCAAACAGATGTATTGTCGCTATTAGGGAATCTAAGCGCACTTTTTTGGAAGATGGTTAAAACTGAGCAAGGGTACCAGGCACAGTAAATCCATGGAGGGTCTGGCTCCCTTGCTGACTAAAGGGAGATCTGTGATGCCTTAAACAAGCTTTTGGTCGCAGCAGGGTTCTACTTTGAAAATAGATGTTCCCACTTCAATGTTGCTGCCAGTTATTAAGTAGAAAAGAAAATTTGCACGGCTGAATCTCACCGCTTTTCAACAGGGCGGTCGGGCTCCTTACTTGCGAATTCGGGGAGAGTTGCGCAGTGACATTTTTTGGACTGAAACTTACATTTCCGTTGACCTGTTTTACTGTTCGACCATATGTCATGTCACCCCCTTAGCCTACATTTTTGTCATGAAACTCATGAATAGTTCAGAAAGTCTGGAAAGCAGCCAGCGTTCTTAGGCTATATTAAGTTGGCTACATCAGTGAGTAACCACCGTCAGTCAATGTCAAAACTCTTACCGTTGCGAAGATACATAATTAAGTTTGCTGATTAATACTGCGGCTGCGTTCCATCCCACGTAAGAACTCTTACTTGAACATGCTTTTAGTCTGGTTTCATAGCAGACCACAGCACAGTAACAGGAGCCTCTTATGTTGTAAGGAACACAGCCGTCTCTCTTGATACACCACAACACTTTATTAACTTATCATAGGCTGTGGATACTCTCGGTAAGAACACCATTAAGTAGCTTGTCAACACCTCAAAGTGTTTTATTTATCAAATGCACAGACTAACACATGGTAATCCTGAACAGTGAAGTTCTAATGACATGGCAGCCACCAACTAGTAGTGCAAATTAAAATCAAAATTTAAAATCTCTAAATAAAAATATACAGAACAAAAATATGCATAACAAGTTGAGTACGATGCCATTGTGAAAGGGATTCAGAGAATACGCATTTCAGAATCTGGTTTGACGCCACATTTGGCCTGACGAAATCATGGTTCTACGAAGACAATGGAGAACCAATTAAATAAAGCAACGTCATTTGTAAAAGCTCCGCTTAATTTATTAGCGTATCAAACCACTTGATATGGCCTGTCTTTGTGTTTGGAGCACTCATAGGTAGAACCATCAACCTGCCTTCACTAGACTGCAGCGTGATCTTCACTTTGAATAAAACGGAATTGAATTAATTTACTTTAATCTACAAGACACTCTCACAAAGGCCACCCTAATATCTAAATTATTTTCTAATCAACCGGTTACTTAGTCAGATGCTATGGCTGGGGTGACATAGAGGACCCGCATACAGTCAGAATGCCTTTTTCACTCAACGTCTAATTGCCCTTGTTCAAGCAAGCAAGAAAAAAACCCTGCCAGAAACCTCTTACCGGGGTTATGTGAAGTAATGACATCGGCCAGCGCCTGCTCAGGGACTGGCTGCTCTGGCTTGCCGTTGTCTTGTTCCTGGAGCTTGTCCACCATGGCGATGACACAGTTTAGGCTCTTGGCCACATTGGCCCACACCCTGTCCTAGAAGAGCCAAGCACAGAGTCACACCTACAGTTTGGAGCCAAAAAAAAGCTACCTATGTGTATGTGTGTGTAGGGGGTATCTGTTCATTTTTACCATAAAGAATTCAAGAATTCAATTCGATCCACGCGTTAAAGAGCGGCTTGAACAGGTGAGTGAAAGTAGACTAGGACGCTGAACTGTACATGATCATCCCTCTTTTCTCATTCGGTAAGAAATACATTACGATGTGCCTGAAGGGGAGACTTTTGCAGAAAGCGTAGCTAACCTCAACCGTTATTATATTATACTGGCTTATGAAATGTACAATCAAATAGGTTATATCAAGAGAGAGAAATATTGATTGCACTCAAATGTCAAATAAACTCAAACGAGGGGCACTGTAATGAGGCTCCAGTACGACTAGGTGTCCAAACACTTTCTAAACCGCGTGGTTACTTTCGTTGTTGAAAAGCTTCTTTTTTTTTTACAGAGGAAAGATGCACACAAAATGTGTCGTTTATTCTCTTAAGCCTCTCTGTATTGGAAATGTCACACTGGGTTTCAGTCGGCGATGGGGAGTCTGCTTGGACAGATTACACCAACGTGTTCAATCCACCTCTTTCCCTTTATTCGTTCCCTCTCCCTCTCCCCTCTTTTTGTATTAGCTCCCATCATCCTGCTTTATATTGCCTTTGTGTAAAGCAACTTATTGACAGATTTGTCAATTTGTCTGGCGTTATTTTTGCAAAAGCTAATGACTAGCTTGCCCACAGCTTTGTGTATTCCCTGTGCAGCTGCTGTGAGTGTATGTGTGGAGTGGATCTTGGCCTCTCCCTCGTCTACAGTTGGGTTATGAACCCTTCGCTAAAAAAGAGTATCTTGTGTGAGATGATTAGGGATTCTTGTGTAAGACTCTGAATAAGCTCCCACTGTTAGTGCTACTGGACAGCACCCATAGCATCCAATCAGACCTCCACAGACACACACACACACACACACACACACACACACACGCAGACAGAATAGCTCACTGTGATAAATTGTAGAATGGTATTAGTAGACAACAGACGCTCATTAATTTGAGTTTTCTCTTCATGCCTCTGCCTTCAGTACAATATAGCCCAAGTTTGATGATCCCTGGCCTATTTGTTAGAGTCTGTCAAAACAGCAAAAGCACGCAAGACATTGTCTAATTTGGAGGAGGAGGAGGGGGGGGGGGTCAAAAGACACAGAACAAGAAGTAGAAAAAAGTAATCCGCTATATCGTCGCAGTAATCCAGATATAGCAGATAATTAGCCAGCACTTGCCCATTCCTCCTCGTCATACTCCTTATGGTGCGGTATGGAGTCCTGCCTCTTCAGTGGTGGTGGCCCCCCATCTTCTCTGGTGTTTGTCTGGCACCCGTCCACGTTGTTACACACCACAGGACTCCCCGTGGTCGAATGGCCCGCTGGACTGTGCCCCGGCAGGTTGTGGACCGGGCTGTGGTTATGGGCCTGGCAGAGACCGGGACTGCTCTGGCCCTGGTGGTTATGGGCCTGGGCCTGGTTCTGGGCCTGCTTCTGGGGCTGCGTCTTGGCCACGTAGCCGGGCCGGGCGGCGTGCAATGCCAACAGAGCACTCTTCACCAGCTCATCCTTGAGGGCGTGGACAAACTGCTCTGTCTGGGAGGAGGGAAGAAGAGAGAGAGACGGGGTTAGAGAAAATGCCGCAGGGGACCGTGTGGTAGAGGGGGACGTTAGGGTGATAGGCGACTGACATTGAAGAAAATAAAATAAAAAAGAGAGAGAGAAAAAAAGACAAAGAACTGCATTGAAACAAAACAAAACTAAAACAAACCCAAAAAAAAAACGTGTTTTGACCGAGGGTGTCATTTCAAGTCCGGCAAGGCGAGTAAAACACGAGCCTCCCTCCGTCGCCCTCCCCCCGCCCGGCCCCGTTCCCACCGCTGTGCCGGCGAGCAGCAGCAGCGACAACAAACAATTCAATTACTCCTGCATGAGCTCCATCCACCCAGGAACCGCGCGGCCACTTTGATCCCAAATTCACCAGCTGCTTTGCGCCGATGATGATCCTGGCGCCAAGGAGCCACGACATTCCCCGCCGCCGCAGCGGAAGAGCCGATAAGGGCTCTCAGGAATAATTGAGTTAGCATCGCAATAAGCAATTCTATTACCTCGGCAAAACACCACTCTAATAGAACACATGATCCGAGACCCTCTTTGAGGAGCTCCACTTCTATTTGCTTCTAACCCCCCCACCCCCACCCCCCCATCTTCCAGTCCCTTTGGCGTACAGACAATGGAAGCGGGTTTCAGGTAGAGGAAGCACGGAGGAAAGACGTGTCGGAGTCAGAAGGGCAAGGAGAGAGCGGGATTTGCAGGAGTGGTGGGAGGCTTGCGACCTGTGAGATCCATTCAAGTCAAGGATAAAACACTGCTGCCATTATTGATCTGTAGTGGGAATGTCCTTCTGACAACACCGCGCCTACATAGCTGTCCACAATGTTCGTTGACATGGTTTCTCTTTCAAGTCTTACGGGGATATATGCATAACGTCTCCCTCGTCCTTCACAACTACGTTTCTTACAACGTTCTCCCGTGTCTGCTGAATGGCATCTCGCCCAAACACGAACCTTGAAGGACAAAGAGTGTTCGTTGCATTTTTTTCAATTTTATTCATTCCTTTTTGATCAAACTCCATTGGATCCAAAATAGGGTGAAAGAGAATAAGTCAACGTTTAATGTGGGCAGGGATGAGAGAACATGAGGTAGTCCTTGAATACATATAACAGCTGTTTTAATACCGCTCTCACAACATACCCAGGCATGAGCAGTGAATGTCTCATTCCATTCCTATCTGTACAAAATGCTGTTGTTGAAGCACTTTGTAAAATGTACAAATAAAAGTATTATTATTATTTTTATTATTATTATTATTATTATTATTATTTTTATTGTTATTATAATTATTATATTAAGATATCTAAACTGGAGGACACAGGTGTGAGCTACACTCTGTTGGGTTAAATCAAAACTCCACCAGAACCTAAAGAGAACTGGACTCACAATGTAAATCTATATTCAAATTGAACATTGCTTATCTGGCCCGCCGTGTTAATTTGCAATCTACAAGAACATTTATTATTCATTGGCTTTCCTAGGGTGAGTGAACAAAGGTGTCAATGGTATTTCTTCAACCCAGATCACATTCTCTCTTTCTAACTATTGGGTCAGGAGGCCATTCTATTCACGCATGCCAATATTTCTGAGCCCACTGTTATCTAGTGATAATTCTTAATTCTTTGCCTCCTAAATAGTTTTTTTCCCCATTTTCAAATCGTGTTTGGTTTTTGGTTTAAAATAAATAAATAAATAAAGGGGTCGGGTGATTTTTTAAACGCAATTCATTGTACGTGACAGAGAGTACACTCATTCACTTTGTTGGCTAAGCTACAGTATATAAGTTGGCACAGTCCTTGGCTGTGCAGCCATTGTAATGGCTAATACAAAAGCCAAGGGGAAAATGTTTTCTAGGACTTTAACAATATACTTATATTTGTTCTGGAGAAAAATCGATATCTGAGGATAGTGGATACTGCAGGGGCTTTTTAGGGTTTATCTCTTACACTGATTAATACATCCAAAAGTGTGCTACTTTTGACAATGTATAAAGACACCTTTGAAAAGCAGTCTTATGCTTTAGCTTTACCAAAGAAACTTCCTTTGCTGTGCTTGAGCAGACGTTTCATTTCGATTGTGTCTTCCTAGCTGTGAAGATCTGGCGAAATGAAAATCCCAGGGGAGAAGTTTGAGCAGTGCTAGTTCCTTGATAGATCTGCAGTCATGATCTAGACCTAGCTGAAATGCAAGTCAATGGGAAAGAATAAATGCTCAGACTGCACTCCAGCTACGACACCGCGCACATGGCAGTCCTATTTTTGATTTCATACAGACAAAAAGTGCCAGAGAAAGCCTGCCGACAAGTTTTGAAAATGTGGGAAGGAGGAGGAGGGGGGTTAAACCCATTCCCAGTGGTAGGAGGACAGGGAGGTTAAACCCATTCCCATTGGTAGGAGGACAGGGAGGTTAAACGGACAGTCAGGCTACAACCTCTGTCCCTGAGACCCTCTGTCCCTGACACCATTGACCAGCTTACTCCACCCTCTGCACACGCAACAGGACACGATTCAATTATGTACCGAGCTGACGTCCTCCATCTCCTGTGATGTCCGGCGTGTGTGTGTGTGTGTGTGTGTGTGTGTGTGTGTGTGATAGAACCACAAAAAAAAGGAAAAGCATGGTCCATGTCAAGAGTGTTTGTGTTGAAGTTGTTGAACGCAAACAGGTTCATGTGTGACTGTGTTTGCGTGGAGTTGAAAAGGGAAAAGCCATTGCCTTCTTAAAAGGTTAGACAGAGAAGCAGAGCGTAGGCCTGGAGCACGTGAAGCTTCCGCCTACAGATTCTTTACGGGGGCAGATGAGTTACTAGAGGAAGATGTGTATGTCTGCTGTAACCTGCTGTAACCAAAGGCAAACACACACACACACACACACACACACACACACACACACCCACACACCCTGATTTCAATCAGACAGCCAGACTGCCAGCGATGACCGGGTCAATTGTCTATGCTCACCATGTGCGGGCGCGTGTGTCTAATCAAGGAGAGGGGTGGCGTTCGTGAGGGGAGGCGCGCTGACAGAGCGAATGTACCAATTAAACAGGCTGATTGGGCTTTATTCCGCCGTGGCAAAAACAATCTCTCCCGCAGCAGATTGCAATCTGACAGCACCAGATGTAATTCATTAATTACACAGATAAAACAAGCCGACTCCATAAACCTCGCCGTCACCACTCACTTTTGTTGCTTTGGCATTTGAATGATTAGTTACCAAAAGGCATTGGGCACGGTCGTGTTCTGGGACTACTGGGGATTTTCTTAGTTCGGTCAGTGATGGTTGTAACTAGCGCTAATCATACACTTGGATATGGTGAGGTGGATATGCTGAAGTGTAGCACCCTGCGTTAGGTAATAACAGTCCCGTAATATATGACCGGTCAGCTAGAGAAGGGATAGAAAAGAGTGTGAGAGGGAGGGGGGGGGGTGAAGAGAATAGAGAGGTGAGATGGAGAGGAGAGTGGGAGTGTTGGGAGGGAGAGGAGAGTGGGAGTGTTGGGAGGGTGAGGAGAGTGGGAGTGTTGGGAGGGTGAGGAGAATGGGGAAGTTGGGAGGCAGAGGGGAAAAAAAAACGTTTGTTTATTGTTTTTGGCCTGAAAGATAATGTAACTGCTTGCATGCATAATCACTGTTTATGTCCAGTGGAAGTTAAAGCTCTGAAACCCAGGCCAGATAGCACTCCATAGGTCCCGCGCACCTTTGGAGTTCCTGTGGAGAAGTCGCCTCAAAGGACGTTTGGAGGAGAACTAGAGAACAGCCCGTTCTCACAGGCTTGTAGCTTTAAGTTGGGGTACTACATTGATTAATTCGGTCACCGGCCAGTCATTATCCGTTTTATTGTTAGGTGGAGGCTAACCTTAAGGTCTAGTTTGTATGGTGTACCGAGGCATCCCCTTATAGTTAGCACACTTGTGAGATGGGGTTTTGTATATGTGTAAATGCTCCAACTGTCATTTTGTTTGTGCCAGTGACTGTGACCAGGTCATTTTTATTTCAATGCTGGAATACAGCCTTTCATTTGAAGATGAGCATGACAAATGACTCTTTAATCTAGTATCGTTTAGGTTACAGACGAGTCCCACTGTTACAGTGTCACCGTGGCTGCTGTTCTTTTATCCCAGACAGCCTTGAACCGAGAGGAGGCTACATAAGGTTCCAGTGTATAATGTGGACTTGGCGATATGTTGCTCCACATAACAGCTTTCAAACATCACATGGTAAATACACAAGCACTTCTACTTAGACTCACTAAGCTCTCTGCCACAAAGCTTTGGCAAGAGTCCTGCCATCATAATTATTTAGAAAATGAGCAGAGACATTCCTTAATTATCCATTACAAGCTAGGCTTTCACAAGGAAATCATTTGAACTCCCCATGTACAGTTTTTTCTTCTTCTTGGAGTTAAATATCTCCTTCTGATCTGTCCCTACTCAATATTAAATGTTGTTCTCTCTGTGGGTGTGTGTAAATGTGAACATGAGGATGGAAGGCGAGGCGGCAGTGGAGGGGGAAGAGAGGGAGTTGTTCTCACCTTGTCAGCCAGGATTTTGAGTGCGTCCCTCAGGCCTGTGGCGGAGCGCTGTTGGGCGGCCTGGAGGAGCTGGTCGGCCAGGCAGGAGATGAGGGGCTGGAGCTGGCTCACGGCGCTCAGCACCTCCTGGGCTTTGGCCGTGTGCTCCGGGGAGTAGTAGATGCACTGGTAGGCCGTGCTGAAGCTGTGGAGCATGACAGACAGCACAACAACAACATGAGAGCCAAAATGACCAAGAGGCAATCAAAACCGTTTTCCAACACAGCTGCACGAAAGCTGGTTGGATCCCTTGCACTCTTTTTTGTTTGTTTGTTTAGTTTTTCCAAAAACAGTAATTGGAAAATGACTTTGCTCTGTGTCTCTGTGAAAAGGATACAGCTTAGTTGGTTGTTCAACAAAGCAGCTTTCTGATTTAACCTACTGCCGAGACAGGAACAGAGACGATCAATGATGAAGACGGACTCTCTGCCCATGAGTTATTTAGATCAAATCGATGGCCGCTTCCACAGTATCAAATGTCTGAGGGTGTTTGAGCAGTACCTGCAGGATGGATTCAATTCTGCCCGTTTCCATCTAGTCAATAGCCAATCCGTAAAATGTATTCTCGTTTGGGCCCAATGTTGAGCAGAGGTATTTATTTTGCCATATAAAATGATAACTACCATTGATTGACTTGAGGCAGGATAATCATAAATTGCCCGCTGTTAAACCTTTTAAACTCCATTTATCACGTCCATAATGCAGTGCTGTCCACAGATGCAGAGTCGTTGAAAGGGGTATCGCTGTTGTCGCTGTCTAAAAAAACAAAAAAAAGTGGCCTAATGTAGCATTAAAATGACTTTCCGGTTTCGCAGCATCAGCCTCGGAGCTGCAGGCCAGTGCTACACCGCTCTCCCTCTATAAATAATTAATCCACTTCCATTTAATTTCCAAATAACAGCCTTTTTTGGTTTGTCAATTCCGGGCACATCACTCCCAATCAACTGCTCTCCTCGGTTCCCAAAGTTTCTATGACTTTCAATGAGTTGCCGGTGACTTCCTTCTTGCCGTCCTCCAACGTGTGCAGCCTGGCAGTCGTTCACAAGCCTCCCAGCTAGTTTAGTCATCGCTGAAAGCCCGTATGTAGGCCAAACCCTGAAGTCCCGTCCTCAGGCATAATTGAGTAAAGACACAGAGAGGGAAGGAGATAGGCTGTGTGTGAGGGAGAGACTGGGGGGGGGGGAGCGGAAGGGCACAGAGAGAAGCCCAGCATCCCCTGCAGCTGTCCCCGTCATGTGTTTGATGCCGGGGAAAGAAGTGTGTCCTCAGAAGCTCTCCGGTGTGACACAAACCATACAGGATGTATTAGCGAGTGTGAAACAAATATCAAGGGGGACTTTTTGGAACTTTGGGCCCACTGGAGGGCTGGTGGCAGCGGCCACGTCTCTTACTGGCTACAGCTTTCAAACCCTGGCCTGGTCATTAGAACTAATGAGTTCTCTAGAGAAGGACCACCCACCAGCTATGAGCTAAATAAAGGCCTCGCTAAGCAAGAGGAGCGGGTGCAGTAGAACAGATCGAGTCTGATCAGACACAACATCTCCTAACTCCACCCGCACTGCTCCTTCCACTGAAACACCACTGACCTCACAGAAATGCATTGCATATTATACATCCATATAGTTGCTGTGTCTACATATATTATCTATAATCTACTACAAATAAATTTAGAGAATCATAGACCATGTTTTTGAACTATCCTTCACCCTTTGGCACACAGATATGACATACAGTAAAAAAGGGGAACGTATACAGCTGATCAAGGGAGTGAATTGGAAGAGGGAGAACCTTAGCTTTAAGTATCTGCTATTCCTTAAGGGCCCTGTTGACACCTAAGTAAAAATCCAATGCCATTATAGGTCTTTGCCGGCGATAATGAATGCAGGAACCTTCCACCTGATGCTGCAGAACAGCATCGATCCCTACCAAGGGGTATTGCTGTTAACCCATTCCTCTGACCAAGACAGCCTTTAACGAGGAAAGGTGAACAACAACGAAACACGCTTTGAAATTCACTGTCATAGATAAAACCTTTTCTTTCTTTCTTTTTTGGCAAGCTCAAGCTCAATATTTGCCAGATATTCCTCCTGGCTTCTGTTAACAATTAGCTTAACCACATGCTGGCTCATAAAATGTGTGTTAATACTCCCTCTCCCCTGTGTGCAAATCATTAGTCTTTTAGCACATTAGCCTACCTCACATCTCAAGAGGGTGGATTTTTGCACCGGCCCAAGTCCAAAATAGAAGCTGCACCTCATAAGGAGGAGGCTTACAACAGGACCCAGCCCCAGACACGCACTCCCAACTGGGCCGGAGCTCCACTGCGAGCCTTCAGGTCTAGACACGGCTATTAACAGGCATTAACAAAACTAGCAGAGTGTCACCAGCACAAACTTTTACCCTTGGTTTTTCCTAAATGATCAATAGGAATTGGTTATGACAGTAATGAGAGGGAGAGAGGAGCGTCGGGCCCCGCGGTCTAATTAAGCCAGCGTCTACGGCGCGTGGCTAATTAATAGTGGAGAGGAAATTAATGAAGAGCTCCTGGACTGCTGCTGACTGCCGGCGGGAGCAAAATGCAGCAGTGTCAGCGTGGGGCCCTGTGGCACCCCAGGTGACTGCCGAGGCCCACTCCGTCATCCAGACACCGCGGGCTCTGATCTGAGACCAGAACCAAGCGACAACCGTGGCCTGGGACTGCTAAGCTAACTTAAGGCAGTCAGCAGACGGCTTGAAGGACTGATCTCCGATCAGATCGTTGTAACAGCCAAGACTAAAATCTGTCATTGAGGCATCCTTCAAGGTTTTCCATCGCTGGTTTCGCTTCTGTTTTCTAGGATAATAGCCAAAGTGCTCTGCTGTCATTGAGGAGCTAGAAGTGCTGATCTCGGGCCAGAACAGCTTGTGAGGGAACGTGGTGCTGCCCACAGCCATGGCGTCTTAGCCACTGCCTGAAGAAACAGCTTGGTCGGGACTGAGCTGAACCCAAAGCAGCTGGGGTTGGTAGCCCTACAGAACCCGGTCAAACACAGTACAGCACGGACACATCCGGGCAGTTCAGTCGGACACCGCTTTGATGGTCAACCCCAAAGGAGAACAGCCCAAAGCCTCATTCACATAAGACATTTGCGCTTGGTTCACCGCGAGGTAGGATGCAGAGCATAGTGCAGAAACTAGTTTCGTGGCAGCATGCTAGTTTCGGAATCTTTCTGGCTACATCACAGACAGCTGCTATCTCATTGGTCAGCACTGTAACCTAAACCTGGGGCTTCAGAGTCCAAAGCCTTTGTCATTCCACACAGTGCTGCTACCTGAGCAGAAGGTCTGGCCCTTCCACAATGTTTACCCTCTGACAAAGAAAGAGGGCCTGAGTTCTGATGGCCGTATGGCAACGACTGGGATTGCGGCTTGTCTACACAGAAGCTGGGGGCCTTCGCGCTATGCCTGCGCGCACACACCCACAGAGTACACAAACAAAAAAACACATGCACGGATCGATATAGAATGAATCCATTAATGCAGACATACACAACCGTACCAGCCCACACTGTAACGTTCCCACACGGTGCAAAAAAAGACCATGCTCGCATGAAACTCCTCGTTATCAAAGAAAAGGGTAGCAAATAGTAATAGCGGATCGATTTTCAAAAAGGAGCTGTTTGAGAAAGATTAAGCCACCTCAGCGCTTTCACGGTGATGTCTACGGGGTTCAATTAAAAAGAGATTAGAAAAACAGAGACTTTTAAAACACCCCATTTAAGTGGGTCTGTGTGCATCAATGAAAGCTAAATGCTTCTGCCTTGTGCGTGGGGCGGCCTCCCAGGCTTCCAAGGGGAATGCTAAGTGAAGGTATTGATCCAGGCTTCCAATCGGCCCCATCCGGAGACGTCTCCGTTGCATACAGTGGTCGGCGCCAGGCGTGGGCCATCGCAGGGCTCTTAATGGATGGCCAAAGAGCTGCCCTCCATTCTTCCCTGTGTCCAGGGAACAAAGACGTATGGTTCTTTTATTGGGCGCCTGGTGACACCTCCACGCTCAGGTCTCCCCTTTTACCTCTCTTTTTTCTCCTCCCCCTCCCCCCCTTTTGATGAATGAATATCCCATTGAAAAGTCTCCCATCTTTTCTGATTGTCCCCATTTTAATCAAAGGCGATTATAGAAGGATTGTTCTCCAAGGCGGGGAGAAACATGGGCGGGAGCATAATGTGCGTGTGCGTGTGTGTGCGCGCATGTGTGTGTGTGTGTGCAGTTTGGCTCAGCATGCGCCGCTGTGTCTATGCGGCGTAAGACAGCAGAGTCGATGATGAATTTCAATTCCTTTAAACTGCTACTGGCTACATATTGGAATGCTGATACTAGATCGCATCTTCAGCTGGAGGAAGACTCGGAGCTTGTTCAAAGCCACTTGGGCTCTGAATTTGACTGAGTCAAAATGGAAATGCAAATGAAGCCACGCAATCATGACTGCCCTGCCATTGAAAGTAAACATCTAACTCCAACAGTCACGGTGAAAGCGCATGAAATTTCATTTATTCCCAACTCTTATGATGACTGACAAAATGACTGGATTCCAGGTCAAACGGAGAGGACGCTTGGCGAAAGCCTTCGTTAGCTAGCCAGGCGGAAAATTGGAAAGTTTAAGCTACAGTGAGTCATTAGCTAAGTCAAATATGAAACAAAAAAAGCTAGGTCTCCCAGAGGAACTCCATCCCCCTAGCTTAATCACTCATTCAAAGAAACTTATTTCACTTCAGTGGACTCTCGAAAATATGCTAACTATTATCTTAGCATTTGTAGCAGATAAGGCTGACCATCTTCTGCAAACTCTCTTGTGCACTTTAGCGTGAAGAAGTTATTCCCCCCCCCCTCCTTATCACCAAAGGCCGGGGCCATGTTATTCCAAACTTTACTTCTTCCTATCTGTCTCGCTCCCCACCCCCCCACCCCCGAAACTCCTAAACTCGTATTCACTCTCCTCCCTCCCTGTTTCCACTTCCTTCAGTCTGAAGCTCGGAACGCTGTGGAACTAATTGGATCTGGCATGGTCTGTAATGACTTTCCACTCGGAAGAAAGCTTTGGGAGAAATCACCTCTTGTTTCCTGTGGCATCACTCAAGTGACCACACGCTGAACTCGGATGACACCGCTGCCTCCGTCGTGCTGCGTGAGAAGGGCGAACGATGGCAAGATCACCGAAGAGTGCTGATCTCAGAACCAGAGAGGCCACTTTGGTACCCTGGGGGTCTACACAGGATATGTAAGCTTGCATATTGTTTGTGTATTGTGTGGGTGAGTGTGTGTTTGTGTGTGTGTGTCTCTGGGTTGAATTAAGTCACGTCTCTGGTTCCTCTCCAGAACCCCCTGCAGTGTTTGTCAGGGCTGAGGTGGTGTGGCGAGATGGGATCTAACTAATTAGACATGTCTTCTCCATCAACCAGAAAGCCTGGTTCCACACACACACACACACACACACACACACACACACACACACACTCTCTCACACACACACACACACACACACACACACACACGCACACACACACTTAGTCAGCCCATGCCTCCGGGACACAGCCAGGTAATTCAATCTAACAGCGCCAATTCAATAGGCCTCTGTCTCTCGGTGTCAATGGGGACAACTGGGGGCTATTGCATTGAGATGCTTGCATCCAAAATGACTGCCAGCGGAGGGGGAGTGCTGAGCAAAGCCTGACTCCACAACCTCCCATCGACGCCGGGCCTGCGGCCCCCCCCCCTCCGACAAACTCAGCTGTCAGCAGTCCCCAGACTGAGGCCGACCCGGCCGGGCCTTCGGAGAGAGCGCCCCACGCTCGGCACATCAAATCCCATATGTCACGACCAAACCCACCTGCCACTACCACCGCGGCCCAAGCCAAATCCCCCTGTCAATAAGAGGCGCCGGGCTGAATCAAAGTCAATAAGTCGCTTTGGCTAAAACTCCCTCTTTATCTGGCTCCACCATCTGAGAGCCCACGGAGGGGCGGACGACGGCGGTGTGTGTGATGGGGGGCGGCTGGGCGGGCCTACCTCTTCTTCTCGGCTTCGTATCTGCTCAGGAGACGGTGCAGTCCCCCGCTCTTGAAGCCCTGGTAATGGGCGGCGGGGGCGCCGACGGTGATGACGTCGTAGAAGGCATCTGGAGAGACAGAAATGACATGAGACACGCGTGACCTATATTACCGGGACCATCTATATTACCAGCACCACACTGTGTGGAATGTATGATTTATAACAGAGGAAGGGCAAACAACAATAGAAAGGAGAATGCCATACGAAGACCGCTTCAGTTGGCATCAAAGTGAATAAGTTATGGAAAATGCACTAGAGCACAATATGAAATACCTGCTTCTCAAACACGCTAACATGCATACTCACGCACCCACCTACACACACACACACACACACAGGCAGTGCATACACTCAGGCAGAGGTATTATGCTTCGTTGAGATCATTCGTATTGCAGTCAGTATCCCTGTCTTATAAAGCCTCTCTCTCCAGCCACCTCGTGTTCTTAATGGAGCGCCATGCTCCCATGTTAAACCTGAGGACGGTCAATGTCACAGTGCTTCATTCCAATTTGCACACGGGCTGACGAAAGTAAATAAACACTTCACAGGCTGCTGGCCGGGTACACAGGTGCTTTAAAGAGCCCTGATTTGAATGAGTAATAGAGGAGTCAGACGGAGATGTTAGCGTGAATTTGGGGGCCAAAAGAAAACGCGCTCTGGGCTACTTGGAGCAACCCGCTGGTCCGCTCCTTCCCGGGGTTGGCTGATGAACGTCCAGGGGATGGCAGTGCCGCCCCACCACACCTTCAAAGGGCAGCGTGAACACGACAGACAACGGCCATGCTGCTCCACACGTCGCCATGCGATGATGCAGCAGGATGGTCCGGCCACCATAAACAACACAGCCATCCCCCCACACCCCCTTCCCCCGATCCCGCCGCCTCCCTCCCTTTAATCACCACTCACCTAGCGGACAGGGACTCGGGGGGTGAGGTGGAGATTGGTCTCGGCTGCCTCCCACTGTTTCAGCTTTAATGACCGCCGTGTGAGCCCACATGGCTCGCCAGCTGCCAAACATTTTGGCCCCTGGAGTTTGGAAACTTCCAAACTTCCTTAATTGGTTCCCTCACAACAGAGGCACAATGCAGCGTAATGACTGGCCTCTGAACATCAGGGACATGGGCCAATTTGTGGCTGATTTGCCTGGTCCCAGCATCCCTCAATCATGTCTCTCAAAGTCCAATGGGGAGAAGGCTTTGTAGGGACCCTCAGACAGAACCTGACTGCCAGGAAGGATAAGCTGTCTGTGGTATACACCTTACTCAACCGATCCCAAAGTCCTGTATAATTGAGATACTAAATGCAGGCTAACATTATGCTCTTTCATGGTTCTGCCAACCCCCGTGTTTTGAGGTGGGCAGTGTTGTGTGGCTGTCACAGGGGAGACAGAGCAGCCATTTCATGAACACACATTATGCTGGGCTCGTAGAGTGGGCTTCTTCCACTTGCTTTCCTCTTGGTAATCAATGCTGGAGTATGTAGGAGAAAATGCAAATTTGCATTTTGGTTTGCCTCTTAGGTTGGAGACAAAAGCCAAACTAAAGAAAACATCTTCATTATGGCAACAAAAATGATTGACAGGTGTAAATTGGTACTGTTTATTTGCAATTGATATCAGTGCAGTCTTTTTAGCCTAGGGCTGTGATTCATCCACATTAGAGCATGCTTAAGCCAAGCCAAAGTGCACATTAGCCAACCATTTAATAGATAGGAAAAAACATAATGGATAGCAAATATCTACTCTAAATCATCATGTGGAGCTCAAGATCAACTGTTCTATTTTTTTGTAAGTGCTTCTCTTTTTTCTCTCCCTGTTAGAGGAGTCAGCCATGACGGATGTCTGTAGTGTGAGGATCTGTGTCAAGGCTTGTCGGCCTTCAACGGCCCATCAATCACACGTTGGTAGACATAAAACGGAGCCCAACAGCTAGCCTGTTAGCCGTTTGTGGCTGTAATGCACTTTGACAGTTCCAGGCTGGGGGTGGCCGACAAGGCTGCTTCACCAGGGCAGAGAGAGGGGGACACTGGAGATACACTGCTGTTCTCTGGAACTGAACACACAAGGCTTTTTATTAGGGTTCTGTTTGTCTATTCTGTCTGGCTAGGTTTGTTCTCGCCACGGCAAGCTCCCTCGAGAGCCCAGGACTGGCCACACTGGTGTTGTAACTGATGTAGGAAGAAATGGAGGATGCTACAGCCGTAGACTAGCTCAGTGGACTGGGCTTGTTGTTCCCATTGGAAATGATTCAGGATGCTGAGGGCTAGCCAGGCAAAAAAATGACACCCCCTTTCTCACACATCCAGGAAATGGCACAGGATATTCTGTCTCAACTGGAATTGGACCCGTTCACGTCACAATTTGGTCACGGTAAAGTCCTTGGTATTCGCCGTGTGCACAAGACTGTCTGCCAGTCAGTCATATTCCTCATGGCGGAACAGGACTCCATCTTTGAAAGTGTACGTTTAACGGACTGTTTACATTGGGTTACAGTGGTAAAATTCTCAAGGTGCCTGGGTTTAAAAAAAGCTATGACTGGATTATCCATTGGGATGGGAGTTGTCTGATCTCAAGGATTCAAACGCGTAATCTGCTATTATTCCAGGGCGATGTATTGTTTTGGCAAGGGTTTATGAGTCACATTGAGATGTGCAATGGCTACTTACATACCTGTTTTTCTCGGACACGTCACCCTCATCCTCTGCGTGTGCAGGTTGATGGGGATAAATTCTAGAGACTTCTGGCCTTTGCTGCAGCTTGGTTTGAAAGAAGGACCTAGAAAGACACAACCAACAACAGGCATTAGTATAAACGTGTTGTAAAATGAATGATTCAGAAATGTCAAGGTGCCTGAAATTGTCTGAATCTTGACATTAGGAATTATTTAAGGAAAAAGGAATATTGTGGTGAAATACAAGCTATTAAATGTGCAATATATAGTACTTTTAGCTGATGCACGGTAACTAGCCATGTATGCTAACTTGGCCTGTCACGGGTGCATTCGTTATCTACTGGACTAATTAATGTTTGCAGATTACGTTTGTGGTAATAACTAGGTTGTGGCCTGTACATACGTATTGTTCAACTCCCCATTTACATTTTGAATCCAAAATGGTGCAGTTAAAACAGTGATACCTTGCACTTCTGTGACTCGTGTAATAAGGAAGAGACATGACAGGATATGGCTTTAAATATGTTGAGAAAAGCTTACACTCTGGTATATCTATACTGTGGTCATTCCAGAATGGCTGTTTGACTAGCTATTTATTTTTGAAGGTTTGGTGAATGTGCTCATTGTGGAGTTTGGAGTGTGAATATCCTTGGCTTAGCAAACAGCACGCTAATATATATAAATACCGGATCTGTTGATTTACCCTACCCGTTTTCCATGAAATAGAAAATCTAGGATTCATTGAATGACTTGAGGGTTTATTTGATGAACAATGAATTGGTACGAGGAGAACAAGCATGAATAAAAGGTCTACGTAACGACAGTTTATGGAACGAGCATGCTTCAGCATACACTTACAATGGTATATTTTCAACCAGATTTGATATTTTAAGATCAGAGACTTCCTCTAGATCTCAACCAGCTCATTTTCCTTTGCCCCCCAAAGCAGGCTAATGTGCAGTGTAATCCTTTAAGCGTAGGATTTTATGCCCTTTGCACCACCTGCTTTGTTCAAAACTTCCAATTAAAATTTCCACTAAAGATAAAGTAGAGTCTTTGTTTATGGCTTATGGTAAAGCTCATAAAACAAAATCAGAAACTCCACTCTGGTAGCTTAAATCTCAAATATGTAAATAGAGCTGACGAACGTCTTTGAAATGGGTATTGGATTTTAAGAACAGTGAAATAACATTGACATTCTGACAATTTTGCTGTTATGTGCAAAGGACGAGTATTTGCTGCAGATTAAGATAAATAACCCAAATAAAAAATATATATATAAAAGATGTGAAAGTTTGTTGGTACGGAGCCATCATATTAATTAAATTGTCCACTGATTGAAACCCAAATCATCTGCTTTGGCAATCTCCACCCCTGGACCAAGTGTTTTAATTGTTAACCAGCAATTATAGCTGGTTTGAGCCCAGCCTACGCCTCCCTGTGTGGTGTGCTGTGTTCCTATTTTTAAAAGCCCTTCATGTCAACTCTTCAGTCCTGTTTTCAACTACTGCATCTTTAGCAAGAATTTTCCACCCAATAAACACCCGACGCGTATGCTAAAGACACAAGATTCCAGCCAGCTGCTAAAACATCTGTGTCACTAATCTGGTCTGTGGAAGATGTCAACTGGTGTTGGCCGAGTGCCGAAACGTATGTTCAGCCATACACTGTAGTTACTACAGTACACAAATGAGTTGCAAGGATGAAAATTGCCGATTTTAGTATCAGGCCCAGTCAGTCAATGATCAAGAGATAATGAACGACCTATAGCCCTTTTTTTGTACCTCTAGTCAATACACAGGTGTATAGTTGGCGTGAATAAGCATGCCGTCCTCATGGCCCAGTGCACCTTCCCCCAGCTGTGCTAGGTGGAGCTACTGCTAAAGGCTAATGGTGTAGTCAGTCAGCTAAAGCTGTCACAGCAGCCCAGTGGACTGGCGCTGTCAGCTGCGAGGCCCTGGAGAGACATGCTAATCAAGCCGGACACCGTTCTGGGTTAGACGAATCAGCCATAGTGAATCCCCCATCTGTTTGGCCAGGTGGTCCGTCTGTGTGTGTGTGTGTGTGTGTGTTGGGGGGGGGGGGTAGAGTACAATGGCACCGACCCACAGCTGGCCAACGGAGTCCATTGCATTCCCTCTTGCAGCCTCTCAGCTCATTGCAGGTCTGATTCTTCCCTATAGCCAACACCGGTACGGTTTCTTTCCATTTCTCTATTGCTCAGTGTCTCATATTGTTTTTCCTACCGGTTGTTTGGATACATTGAATCTTACAGCTGTGACAGTAATAGTGGAGAAAAATAGTGAAGGAAAGGAGCCATTCTTGTTTTCAGTTACAGGTGGTAATACAGAAATAGAGGCAAACACAAACATACACCTCCCATCACCACTACGCACAGACACACACACACATACCCTTTAGCCAGTAACCCCCCCTCCCCCATTACACCACATCAAAGTCCGAAGTCAAACACCTTGTATTACAGTCAGTGTGTAGCACGCTAGCAGCATCCAGTTAGCCAGGGTGAGACAAACCAATACTACCAGAAACCTTCCCAGACCCCTCCATGGCCGCCTTAGGACAAACTGCTTGACACAACAAACAGGACTGCTGACTAGAGATGCCAGCCTTGGGCTTTCAGTTGGTGGCTAGCAAACTAGGCTTGGCGAGATCAATGCAACCATTTCATTATTATAATTTTTTTCTCCAGGTGGCATTGGCATGCTATTTTCACAGTGTTGTACAGCGCCCTGAGCGTTGGTAGGATTTACAGTTCAATCAAACGGTATGGAAACTAAAGGTTCTCTTGGTGAGAATTCTGTTTGGTGAAAACGCTCAATGGAGGAGCAAATTAAAGTTACTACAGAGGCAGTTTATCTGTAGGAGGTGATGGTGGCGACCCCTACTGTTTGCTTAGTGCAATTATTTCCCCTAACTGTCGCAAAGAAGACATGCACGATGCTCGCGGTTACTGCTTATCGCTAGCACAATCATTGACTACACTCCAAGTATGGGCATCTCTTCCTAATTAAGTGATGCACAACCTGGCGGCAGACAAAATTTATGTTAAATATTGAGATTTCAAGAGGACTGATCTGAACCTGAAAAGATCTGAGATTTTTTCATTCTCCCATAGACATTGCAATGTGCTATCAGAAGAAATGTATTGATAATACGTAAATATAAAAACGTGGCGTCAGGCCATGGCCCATAAAAATAGTTGCTTTAATCAAAGAGTGAAATAATGTTGTCTCGCTGATGGGATTATCTCTTACTCGACTTGGCTGAGGATGACTAATGACTGGTTATGTCTCCATTGCAATATTGAGGTGCAGACACTGCAGCAGCAGCAGCAGCAGCTTGTGTCTGGCTCCATGGACTCTGAGCTCGTGCAAACACACCGTACTGCGACATCTGGCGAGGTAACACTGTCGGTGAACACACACACACACACACACACACACACACACTGAGTATGCGCATGTCTCCTCTCCACAGCAAACTCTCCCCACTGTATCACCACTGTAGCACTACTAATACCAACGTTTCTTCTCCCACCACACAGTCGGTTTTATGTCTGGGGGGCCCTGATCCTGACAATGTGTGACCGGCCATTCTGCGTGGTGAAACGCCAATGGCGTAGGGCGGCAAACCAGCGCTGAGCTAACAAGATTACACCGGCCTCTAATTCGCTGGCCAGCGAAAAACAATGGAGGCGGTGATGATTAATTCATGAATGGAACACAGTTATTAGAGCATCTGAAGTGTACGCTGAGGTCAGTCTCGCTCATTAAAAATGGATAACGCAGAAACACAGGGGGCGGTGAACCGGGACATTTATAGGGACTGGAGCGCTGCACCTCCCTCCGCTTCCTCTCACCCATCCCTCACTCTCCCTCTCGCCTCTCTCTCTCTCCATCATGTTTCTCGTGTCTCGATTGCGTCTCACTTTCTTTCCTTTCTACTTTTGTCCTGTCTCTCATCACCTTCTCCCCGCTTGCGTCACATAGTGAATTTATCACAAAGGAAATCCAATACTGTACACACCCACACACACATATGGTGACTCCATACGCGCTACCTCTTTCTTATTACATCAGATATCAATAATTAAGACGCTGTGCAGCGGCTGCCCGACTAGCTTACAGTAACACTGTGTGTGTGTGCGTGCGTGTGTGTGTGTGCATCCCACTGCCGAGCCATAGCTGGTGTAGATGGAGTTGGCGACGGGCCTTTCAGAAACGGGCTAACGTGATTAGCCGCACGCCGCAGCATCTGGGGCGCAGCATGGAGCTTGTCAGGACCCATCGATGGCCCGGGTGGCAGACGCCCGCTACCCCCACTACCCCCCTTCCCCCGCCCCGCCATCATCGCTCATCAGCCGGCCACAGGAGGAAAGCAGCAGCGACAAATATCTCATTACAGAATGAAGGGGAAATCAGGGGGAAATCAATCACCCCGGCCATGAGGTTTCGCCAGCCACAGGGAGCCGAGACCCAAACATCGATAGAGGGATGGAGGGAGAGAGACGAACGAGAGGAGGACCGACAGATACATTCTTTTTGCACCCAGGCTCGGAGCCCCTCCTACTTCTCCACATCGACGGGAGTGTCTGTTGGAGTCTATTGACTGTGGTCGGGCCAGATATAGATCCTCTTTTAAAGGAGACGTACAATGATCTCTTTGGCAATGGTGCTGGTTCGGTGTGTCACAGGTCGTGTCAGCGTGCCTGTGGTTTTCCATGGACATGCAGAGGTCTAGCAATAGGACACTTAAACTCTGTGTGCCTTCAGCTCCTGTCTTTTTCACAAAGCAAAGAACGTTTGCATCACGGATAAGCGCGCACACACACACACACACACACACACACACACACACACACACACACACGCACACGCACGCAATCCTCTGCTGACTAGATCTTTGGTGCTATGGAAACTAACACAGGAAGAAGATGGCAAAGACGAGAGTGAGGTTCCCATTCTCTCTCTTTCTCGAACGGAGAGACCGACAAAACAAGATGCTATCTTGACCCAGGGCGTCCACTCACACAATGCTCCCCCAGGGCCTTCTTCCACGTGAGATATTTTACACAGACCATCAATTATTTACACATTCGGAGGAGAAGTTCAACTTAATATGTGACACTGACCGAAGTCTGGAGGCTGACGTTACAGTCTACATGTTCTCACACGCACAGAACTGCCATGGCCCATGGCATCGCGCAAACATTGTGAGTGGACTGCTCCACAGACGTGGAAGATCCCTACGCGCGGAGATTGAAATTCAAGAAGCACATCGGCTAATATAGCACACCCAGCTTTCCATCCCAAGTACAAAGGCACACCGGAGAGATAGAAAAATTAGGGTTTTGCTATGCAACCAAGGACACAATGAGACTTGCTCACAGTCGTAGTGAAAGTTTGTCTGTGTGGTAAACAGAAACACAAAATCACCACATCACTACAAGGATATTCATGAGAACGGAGTTTGTCAAGGGTACCTCATATATCTGAGACGCAGGACGCAACGGAACCAATTTAGCAGAGAAGAATTGTGCATGTTTGTGGGAGACGGGGTGGGACGGGGGCGAGGGGAGAGAGAGTGAGTGTGTGTGTGTGTGTATGTGCGCGTGTGCATATTTCAACGTACCACTAATCTTGTCCAGCTCTGCCAGGGTCTCCTGGTTGGAGGTGATGACCTGAAAGTAACGAGAGATGATCTCCTTCCTCAGGTTGTCCCAGTGAGGGGACAGCTCCCCCAGGTCCCTAAGCTCCTGTATCCTACAGGGACAAGGAGTGAGGCGGAGAGGGAGGAGAGGGAGGCGGGGAGCGAGGAGAGGGAGGTGGGGAGCGAGGAGAGGGAGGTGGGGAGCAAGAAGAGGGAGAGGGAGGCGGGGAGCGAGGAGAGGGGGGGACAGAAAGTGACATACATTTTTTACTCAACTTTTGTAAAGTAATTCTAGAACATTGGAGTTGCCGCCTTTGATACACATTGTTATTTATAACTGTTGTTCAATAAAGACCTTTTTAGAATGGTCTATGTGTCAGACATTACATTTATATTTTCCCTATCAACAGTTATATCCCCATTTAAATTGCTTTGTGTCCATATAACCGTAGATGTAACGTAGTGTACATTGCTTCCAGCCACACAGTGATCTGGGTATAATTACGTAAAACCTATTCAACAGAAAGCAGCCCTTAACATCTCGCATTTTATATCCATATCCTTTTTAAAGGACTCAATGGCTCCACTGGCTCTGCTAAGACAAATGATACTCATTTCCTTCAGTCTGAAGTCAAATGACGTCAGACTGTCACTGTCACGACACTGAGAGCACAAAGTAATTTACTATAAACACACACAGAAACACACACACACAGAAACACACACACACCAGACCGTGGTGCGTAGGCGTTGGAACAGTCACATGTGCAAACTTACACGCAACATAAGAACAGCCACCTGTTCACACACAAAACCAACATTTACCCGCACAGTCTGGCAATGGGCACACACGCGCACCACTCAGATCTGTGCACACACAAACCCGCACACAAACACAAACTCTCCTCCTGCTTGGTGTTTAGCCACAGATAAATGATCCCAAACCCAACATCATACTTTAGCCAGAGGGCTGCTAGCTAGTGTCCACTTACAACCCCCCCTCCCTCCTTCTCCTGCCATGCCTCCCACCATTGTTCTACCATTAGCCTTAATAAGCCCCATTTATTCTCCAGAGGAGGCACAAATCCATCAGCCACCTCCATCCTTCCGCGCGTCACGCTGTAGCTGGGGGGCAGCATTCGAGCCCCACAGACTCCCTTTCATTAGGGCCGAGGTAATCCGAGGCCTTTGCCCGTGAAAATAAAGTAAAAAAACAGTTGGCGCAGTCGAGCAAGCTGCCGCTCGGCCCGGTCGCCGCCGCAGCTTACCACGGCCTGACTCGTTTAGCATCTGAATGGCCGAAATTGTGGCAAGGCGAGATAGCGCGTCTCAACCAGGCCTGTGGCGGCCATTGTGAAGAAAATGGCAGTGATTTTAAATGTGATTCCATTCGCTATTCAGAATAATATAATTGTGTTCATGTTGATGGGTTAGGGTTAGGGTTACAATGCACCTACATTTGGATGATAATACCTCATCTAGTCAATTATTATGCCGTATGTTATGCCTAAATATGCTTTGCACTGAGTGTGGAAGATTGAATAAATGAATAATTTCTGCCCACTCCAAACACGTCAGGTCGCACTAGAAGAGAGAGGAGAACACGACTCATAATCAGGAGACCTTGACATTGGTCTAAACCTGTTTATTCTTCTCCTCCATGTCAGAGCAGGCGTGAGAGTCAGCCCTCCAGGTGTCAGGATACCATAATGAGTTTTGTGACTGTTTTTTAGATGCGCTCCCGGTGGCATGTGGGTGGATTATGGCTATGCAAGTGCAGCCACCACAGAGGCCAACAGGAAACAACACAAAGCAACAACAACAACAACAACAACAACAACAGTGATGACATGCCTACTACTCTCTTTGCTTGCAGTGTTGTTACAGTGAGGCACAGATGCTATATCCTGGTTGACTTTGTCAACTCTCTCACCAGGGGATTGTGGTTAAGTAAAGTATGCCCAGGGGGGATTACAGACTAGTTCTTCTGAAGCAGGGGCTCCGTTACCGTGGGCAACAGGGGTTGACTCGAGTTCAATGCGTGGGCCTGTACGTCTACCTTGGTGTAACAAAAAAGGTGTTGTCTAGGGGCATGTCCTTAACGACGAGTGCATCGAGTGCATCCTTTCTAAATCATGCCGAGCGAGCCTCCAAACTAAGAGGACGACGACGAATATGCATATCGAAGGTACAAAAGGGCTGGCGTAGCTCACTTCCAGCAATGAGATTAGCTCCTTTTTCAACCAGCCAGGCTCACGGCGCAGAGCAAAATGACAGATCTCCCTGTATTGTTTCAGGAAAAGGCACTGAAAGGGAGAGCCGGGTGGGGGGGGGGGGGGCAATGTTTTCTTTTTTTATATGCTAATGCCGACACGGTGCTGAGTGAGATAATGATATCAGGGGCCCTCGCCGAGTGGAGATGGGAGCGTTAAGATAGATTTCCTAGTTAGTGAGGTCTGAGGAGGCTCTCCTCCATCACTCTCCCTAGCTTCAATCAGAACCATTGTTTCCCACACGCCCACTTAGACCTGAGTGGTCCCTGCTGCTTACACCGAGCCATTTTCCCACCAATCAGAGGGCAATGTTCTCTGATTTCCTGGTGGAGATAGGAGCCCCCTTGCTGGGACACTAGACGGACACCATTCCCCTTTGCCGATTGCGGCCATTCACCATAATCCATGCTCCTCCTGGGGCTGCCGCTTAACCACTGTTATTTGTGCATCAGGTCATCTAGCCTGGGGCTCCTCCACTGACAGACCTGGTATTTTGTGTGAGGCGCGAGGGTCAGATAGCGGTGGGAGGAAGGGGAGGAGGAGGAGGAGGGCTAGGAGATTGGCAGAGGTCTCGTATCTTCTTAATCAGAGTTCTGTTGTGCAAAGGGGCATTAGGCCGGAATAGTGGAGAGAGAGAGTGTGTGTGTGTGTGTGTGTGTGTGTGTGTGTGTGTGCGCGGTGGGGATGGGGCGTTTAGAGAGGTAGGCTTCTGCAAAAATGGCTCCTGATGACATTATCCACGGGCACATTTACAGATGCCTCGCTGAGAAAGGACAGAGCGAGGAAAACACTATACGTAGAGAGGGAGAAACAAATAGAGGGATGGAGGTGGTGTGGATAAAGAGACGGGCGAGAAGGACAGAGGTGAAGACATAGAAACTAATCTACCATGCTGTTGAAACCAAAAGTTTTGTGGGAGGGAGAGAAGGAATTTGGCTGGAACTTGGAACAAAAGTGAAGGTCGTAGCCATAGAGGGCAAACAGGTTCAGTGAGAAACCAAAAAAAACTAAGCAGAGCAGTCGGCGGAGCGAGAGAGATGAAAAGTGGGAAGAAAAGGTAAAGCCAGAGAGAGAGAGAGAGAGAGAGAAAGGGAGAGGAGAGAGAGAGAGAAGGAGAGAAAGAGAGAGGGAAATCGAGTGAGCTGAGGGCCGCGTTTAAACTGCCTTGGACAGGAGAAGGGGGTGGGGGTGGGGGTGGGAGAATACATTTTGCCAAAGAGCCGAGCCCTGTCATGAGAGTGCCTTTATTTCATGGCACGTTACAGTGCCTGTTCCATTTAATCACCCCGGGGCTTTGTGCCGGAGGGGTCAATAGGGGGCGGCGCGTGAGTGGACTGGTAAGCACACTGCCACACAGCCTCGTCCCTCCTTCACCTGCCTCGCTGGGAGAGCCACGGGGACGGGGGCCCTGCACGCGGACCCCCCACTCCTGCTGAGAGGCCTCGGAGACAAGGAGCCGTCGGCGGCGAGAGGAAGACGTTTCAAAAGGAGGGACGCAGGGTGAAGATGACACAATGGACAGGATGGACTGTAATTGGTCAGGAGGAAGACGGGGGACGGGGACGGGGGGGGCATAGCAGAGGTAATGGACGCCCCATGCCCTGTTGGCGGGCAGGAGGCTTTGGAATGACAAATCCTTCATCGACACATAAACACACACACACACACACACACACCCACACAAACAAGAGGAGTCAGATCCACAGGAGAGAGCGAAATTAGACACTGGTGCTGTGAGAGTGTTGCAACATGGCGGTCGACGTCAAAGTAAACAAAATGTGGGGAAGAGAAACCTCCCGCCATTACCTCGCTGACAGGGAAACAAACAACCAACTAAGCCGTCGCCCATCTAACAGCCCCCCCAGAGAAGAAGAGGAATTCTGACAACATTTCAGGAGTATTAGAAGTGATTTTCCTAAAGCGAGTCAGCCATGGATACCAAACAATGGCGGAGTGTGTCGAAGTCGACCAACAAAGGTGTTGTGCGACGGTCGTGTTTTAACCGTGGAGACGGGGACATTTCAATGAGTGTACTCCAGCAGTCTTTGAAATGCTGTGTTTTTGACAGGCAAACTTGCCATTCGTCAGGGGATAAAATGAGGCACACATTGGCTTAAGTTCTCTATTCACAGAGAAAGCACCACAAAAGGTAAGTGGGCTCGGAGAAGATTGCTTTGCCGAGATAATAAGCGGATAATAATTGCTTTTCAGGATGAGTGAAGACTTGAGGGAACCGTGGTCTGAGAATGTTCCGGCATAATGACCAAGGATTCCTGGATACCTGCACAACAGTGAGACGGACCATCACTCCCCTGGCCTAGACTGCTGATGGACAAACCATTTCTCTGCGTGTGTGTGTGTGTGTGTGTGTGTGCATGTCTGTGTGTGTGCATGTGTGTAAGGGAAAAGGAGAGATTAGGGGTTGCCAGGGACAACGGGCCAGTTGAGGGATGATGCATTCTGACAAATGCTGCTTTGGCCCGGGGAGAGGGACACTGTGATCTCCTTCCTAAAGCACACCAGCGGCCTGTCTGCTAGAAACTGATTTAGGATCAGCTCCTGCGGGCTTCCTCTTCACCTTCCTCACATGATGACACACCACTGCGCTCGGTAGGGAATGATATAAGTCTCTCGCTTCGTAGTGTCTCAGACGCACACACACACTCACATCTTCAACCTATTTGCCTCTTTGCCAATAATATCTTGTCTGTTGCAAAATGGCCCCAGCAATGTTAGAACAAAGAGATAACGAAGCCCCTCAGTTTTTTTCTCTGAGCGAAATCCTGCGTCGCGGCACAAAAGCTCCCGGTAATTTTCCTCACAACGTAGGGATTATAGTGTAGATGTGTGCATGCACGTGTGTGTGTGTGTGTGTGTGTGTGATGGGGGAGGTGGGCAGAGCTGTTGTGCGTGGGCATATAACCCTTTCGAAGTGTTTAACAGACCTTAATAATTAAGAGTCCCCACAGTCTAGCTCTTAAACAGCCGTTTACACCAGTTCTCTGGGCTCGATATGGCTGGCCAGTTGCAAGGATCCACCTCCCAACCAAATAACAAGGTCTGACTTCAGGTCAGCGTTAATCCAGACACGTTCACCATCTACCATCACGTTTACCATCTTCTCTGGCAAGGACAAAAAGGGTGTCGGGATTGTGTGGCCATCCCATAGCATTATGCTAATCGCTCTAGACTGTTAGCACGGCCCACCCAAAACAGTGCGTCTGCTAGCATAGCTCACCGTCTCGTGTCCTCCTGGATGTAGAGAGACAGCAGCTGCTTGGGAATGCTGAAGGAGAGCGTGCACTCCTCCATCTGCTCCCGCACCAGCATCCACTTGCTGTCCACCGTCTGAAAGCGGTACACCTTACACACCGGGTTCTTGAACACTGGGGATTAAGAGGGAGGGAGAGAGATGGGCAGAGACGAGAGGGAGGGCAGGAAGGAAGAGGGAGAGGGGAACAGGGGGGACGATTTAATGAGAGAGGAGAGGAGAGGGAGCACAGAGACGAAATGGAGCAGGAGCAGAGGAACGGGGAAAGGTGGGAAGGTGAGAGGGGGAGAGAAAAGAGGAAAAAGAAGAAGACATTTTCAACCAGCACTCTCCCCAAAAGCCCAAGCTCACACAAGCAGGATGCGTGGATCCGAGCCAACTTTGACGACAGGCCAACTGAAGGACGCCACAGCCAGGGCCCCCTTCATAGTCATATTTCCAATGTGGCGTGTGGCAGAAATGAAATTCTATAATCAATATCTGTGTCTGCCATAGATAAGGTGTTTCTCATCTTCTGAGGACGGCGTGTCCCCCCCCCCCACACACACACAGTCTCTGGTCGTGCCTGAGCAGCCTTTGAAAAAGAAAGGAGGTCTCGTCCTATTAAGCCCTGCCTTATTACTGCCTCCCATTTCCATTTTAATTGCTTGTTTATGATACAGCAGAGGGGGCCACAGTCAGTCAGCTCCATTCCAAACTTAAACTTGTAAACCCCACCCCCTCCTCACACACACACACACACACACACACTTTCTCCAACCCGTCACAAACTCCCGTGCCCCCACCTCGTCCCCTCCTTCCCTGTTTAAAGAACATTCAAATTCAACCCTGTCTCCTCCACTCTTTCTCCCTCCCAGAGAGTGTCTAATAGTAGCAATCGACGGCAGCAAGCAGGGAACAGTCCCTAATGCTCTTATCAGGGGGCCGGCAGCGGTGAGCAGAAAAGCCGTGCGCCTGGAACGGCGCTGGATTCTCCCTTTCCTTCCCTTCCCCCTTTTTTTTTTCTTTTTTCTTCTCTCTCAACGCTGCACTCAGAAAGGAAGTCACTCAATAATAATAAGCCGCAGCTGGGGGAGAAAAATCTCCTGGCTAAAAATGTGTCTGGGGCAGTCAAACGTGTAATGTCACCAATAATGCCCCTCTGCGGGAAATCAAAAAGTGCGGCCCAAGCACTTCCTCTCCCCCAAGCTCCCCTTAAAAAAAACTGAAACAAAATGGCGTCCCTCTCTTCCCCAGCCTTGATCGAAGACACCTCTCCGAACTTTGTCAAAGAACACGCGCGCCGTCGTTTCCCGAGATGCGAACGACTGAGACGCTCCTCCTGGTTTTCCCGCCGCCACAAAGCGCTCGGTCCCCGAGGTGCGTCCACTTCTCCGCTCGCTCCTCGTACAGAAGTCAACGGGCCGTTGGAACGACCAAAGTGACGGCCCTTTGCTGCAGTGCAGGGATTCACGGCCGACGATTTTAATGGGCTGATCATCGCTCACCGGCGACTTCTACCGGGGAGCAATGGTGTGGAACGCACAGGCTGGCAGGTGTCAAAGACAATCTGGGTGAAGTGGCCACAGAGCAGCCTGCAGGGAGGCTGCCTCCATGGGCCTGGGATCCACAAAACCCCTTGTAGGAAAGACCGTCTGGGGAACGGGGGAGACTGACCGTGAACGATCGCTCCGGCTTTTCATCATTTCAAACCGCCTGAAACGGACTGGCTTCTAAGGTTCCCTGAATGGCGGAGTAGGGGGAATGAAGGACAGGGAGAGAAAAAAATGGAGGAAAGTCAGAGAGAGAAAGGTGTCCAGATGGAGGGAGAGGATGACGGGACGACCTCCAGTGGAGGGGGGTGGGGTGGGTTGGGGTGGGTTGGGGAGGGGCACCTCCACCTCAGGAAGAGAGGATTAAACTTTGACCCCTGCACCCGCTGTGCCTGCCGCCGCTCTAATTCGACAGCCAATCGGATTCCTCCGTCTCTCCCCCGGCGACACCTCTTAGGGAAATTACTTTCCGAGACTTTTCTCCACGTGGATACCAGCCTCCTCCTCCTCCTCCCTCCTCCTCCTCCTCCCCCCGCCCTCACGGCGTACTCGGTTTGAAAGGTAATAAAAGTGGAGAGCTAAATTGCATTAGTCAATCTGCTCGAGTCTGCGGGGAGCGTACCGGTTTGACGGGGGGCGGTTGTGCACCTGCAAACAGGACTCGCTAATGGCCCTGGCGACGGTAAGCGTCAATGACACCGCTACGATGGGCTGTGAGTGTTTGCTGTAGAGGCGGGTGGTATTGACAAAGAGAGAGAGAGAGAGAGAGAGAGAGAGAGAGAGAGAGAGAGAGAGAGAGAGAGAGAGCGCCAGCGGAGAAAGAAAAGGGGAGGAAGGTGAAAAAAAAGAAGGTAGACGTATTTCCTCCAACAATGGCATCTGGGAGAGGCAGGAGGGCTGACCTTCTCAGTCCCTGGGTCTCTCCTCCTCCTCCTCTCCTTCTAGACATTCTTCCTCTCCCAGTGCTCGGTTGCCAACAGGGAGCGGGGCCGGCTTTGGGCTCCGTCTTAATTGGTTTCACAAAACCAGTGTGGTGTCTCCCGCTTGTCTTCAGCCGGTTCACGTAGAACGAGCAGGCAAGACAGCCCGTTTGAACTTTCTCTCGCTCTCTCTTCCTCCTCATCTATCTCTACACTTAAAAAGTCAAAGCCCCCCCCCCCAACCCCACCATTTAATCCGAGCAGAGAAATATAAATTCTTTAATCAGACCAGGAACCCCGGTGAGACTCTAAATCTCGTTAAAGTGAAGGATGGTCAAGGGCAGTGCAATGCTAATTATATGCATATAAATCTATAGACACATAAAGGGCTTTTGGACCAGGAAAGTATTGCCGGCTGGACTATTATATCACTGCGTTGACCAGTACTGTTTGAGTGGGCTAATAAAAGGACATTTGGGTGACGATGGAACTGTAAGCATTTTCGACCGCATAAACAATTTCGGGGAAAAGGGAGCTCAGAGGGAAGTGAAGAAAAGGGACCGAGCCCTGCAGCTAAACAGCCGAGTGCTGTTGATGACATTGTCACCGTGGTAACAGGAGAACATTAGGTTCAAATTACAGGTGTGAGGCTTGAATTTACAAATTGAGGCTTGAATACTCACCAGGACCAGTCTGCAGGCAACTGTCTCTGTCGCCACAGGTTTCGTGAGATGCAGACTCGCACACCAAAGAACACTGCAGGAGAGACAGAGCGCGTGAGAGAGAGAGAGAAAGAGAGAGAAAATGGGGGAATCAGATGTTGACATGTGCAATTTAACATTGTTATTCGACAACACCACTCATGTGACATTTTCTTTTCTTTTTTTATTATTGTAACACTGATAGGCCACAAAGCAGCTATGCGTGACCAGAGCCACGAAGCCAAGGCCCGCCGTCCAAAGACAGCAGTGTACGCAGCAGTGTCCACACCAGGTCGTCCTGCCCTTTCCTCTGGCCCTGCTTAGATTTGGTCTGACCACCCGGCGAGGACAGTTTCAAAGGCCATGGGTGGAACTGGTCCGCCGCTTATCTTTGGCTAGAAACTGATCCAGGCTCAGGGAAATACTCCCCGGTGGCTCCGGCGTACTCAACGCAGCCCCAGAAACACACTGACACTCGAAAGCACACAGGTAGTCACACACAAAACAAACAAGCTCCCCCCGCACAAGCCCACTCAGGCACGCAAACACCCCCAAAAAAGGATCGACGCACACTCAAAACCAGAACATAACATTGGTTCCAGTGACGACGTCAAAAACCTGGAGAAAAAGTAATGCAAAAAACAAAATAAATAAAAAAAGGAGGGAGAGTACAAAGCAGCACAGGACAGGCTGTTAGATGTCAAAGGACCCCATTTAACGGTGAAGCCACCAGAACGTGGGCGATAGATTTTGCACGTTAGATGGTGGGAAAAGTACACAGGGTGCCTGATCAATGGCTGCTGTAGTCTCTTTCTACTTTCACCTGCGGACATACATCGTATAAATGTAGGGCTTAATTCAGCATCAAGGATGTAGGAACAAAGTGATGTAAGAGCTAGAGAGGACACGCATATAGGTGCACGGTGCATGTTAGCGTGTGTGTGTGTGTGTGTGTGTGTGTGTGTGTGTGTTCAAGTGAGCAAGCGCGCTGGCTTGTCACAGCTTCACGGGCAGATTCCCAGTGACACGGCGGGGGTCCTGTAGTCCCCCACAGCAACCAGGGACCTGGATCCAGCAGCAGCCATCCATGTAAAAGCCCCAGGTCAATTATGTAAGACAGTTTACTCATACAACACACACACACACACACACACACACACACACACACACACACACACAAATCAGCAACGCTCTCTCTCCCGTGCAAAGTGGCGATGCATTCGTTTGAGCACTATAGGAGTGTGCACAACGCCCGACACAGACAAACACACACACACACACACACACACACACACACACACACACACACACACACACACACACACAGTCAACAACACACGTAAACACAGGCTTTGCTGGGGAGAGTTAATTCTTCTGACAGGGGAAGGCCAGAGCCTACGAGAGCTGCCGCACACCCGTCTCTCCGTTGAAGTGAATGACATCTTGGAATTGGCTGGCACGAGAACAAAGCAAACAGTATAGCACGTACTACTTTGTTGCTGGGATGCAGGCACCCCATGAAGAGTAGATGCAGGCACCCCATGTAGAGTAGCCAATCTTCAGCTCACGGGAGGAGGCATGTGGGATCTCCCTCCCTCTCCCTCTCTCTCTCTCTCCTGCTGTCCCTCCCTCTCCCTCCCTCTCACTCCCTCCTGGAGGATTATGGGGGTGGGACGGCCACACATGGGAATATCTGCCACTTAGCCAGACAAGCCGAAGATCAGGCTGACTGAATTCCCCGAGTAACACAGAGGAGGATGGGTGTGCTGTTGGCTCCCTCCAGCTAATTCTTCAATTCAAATTCATAAAACACACACACACACACTAAAGCATACAAACGTGCACGCACACGCCCTCAAGGGGAAAAACGCAGTGGCGCACAAACATTGTCCCTTTTGTGCGCATGCCGCCACTGCTCTGTGCTCAGTGGCTGGTGGGTAAGCACACACACACACACACACACACACACACACACACAGCGGGAAAATCCCCAGCGGCTTATGAGGCTTGATGAATCTTATTGGGCCACTTGAGCGGTGTGAGGGTAATCCTGTCAGCCTCCCGTCTCTGTAGGGGAGAGGAGAGGCTCTCACTCTCTCGCGTCCCACTCCGTTCACCCTTCCTGTCCCTGGTTACAGCCCCCCCCCACCGAGCCGTCACCACCTCCGCTCCTTCCATCCCTCCATCCGTACGTCTTTCTCTTTTTTCCAAGGGTCTCTCTTACTCTCTCCATTTTAAAAATGTCCAAGTGCTGTAACAATGTGTGAGTGTGTGCGTGTGTGTGCGTGCATGTGGAGTACCTTCTGTGCCTGGATGTCAGCTGTGATGTGCTCCATGTCTGCCTCCTCCATCTCCCCCATTTTGAGCCGGCTCACCACTACTGTTCCTGCCGCGCACACACCATCGGAGGACCTGTGTATGTGGGAGAGACAGAGAGGAGGGATGGGGGACATCAAGAGAGGGAGTTGAATTCGAAACGTACACCATCGCACATTAACGCGGTGACACATACTGCTGCCTACAGGCCCAAGTCACCCAAATCACAGGGCCCGCACAGGAACCCACAGCCAAATCACAGGGCCCGCACAGGAACCAACAGCCAAAGCACACGCAAAAGAAGAATAGACCACGCCAAACGTCCACATGTAAAACTGTCAAAGAATGAAACAAAAAAGGCAGATAGAAGGACAACTAAAAAAGCCTGTTAGATCCCCCCCCCCCCCGCCCGTGTAAGAGGGAGGGAGCGCCCCTTCCAGACCTTTAATGGCTGAAAGTACTCCTGAGACGGTGGCGTTGCTGCCCAAGGCCACGGGAGACGGGACCACTACGGCGCGGCGCGGTGCGGCGCCAGGCATCCTGGGCTAAATGAACAGCCACGGACCCATTATCACACACTATCACAACGGGACGTGGAGCCGGGGACAGATGCTTTCTACCAGCCCAGAGAAAAGAGTCCCATTCAGGCCTAACAACAGAGTGGACCCGGGGTTTACGGCTGAGAGTGGGAGAGGGGGGGGGGACTAAGAGATGGACAATAACGGAGGAGAGAAAAACAGGTCTGCGGCAACACTGAGAGGGGCCGAATATTCTGAGGAAGGACACAAAGAGCGAGGGAATGTGTGTGGGTGTGGGAGACAGACAGAGAGACCGAGCGAGAGAGAGATAGAGGAAGATTCTGAAAGACGTGCCCAGCAGGATCGATAGAGCACGGAGAGAGAGAGGGAGAGAGTGAGAGAAGGACAGGGAGCTGAGGAGGGAGGGAGAGGCCGAGAGACGAGAGAAGCGAGGGAGAGACGGGGGGTGGGCGCTCAGATAACACTGGCCTCATGTACCCTGACAGACATAAAAGACAATTACTGCAGTTTTCATATTAGCCCAGAGCGTCCAATCACTTTCCCCATCATGGTCTCTGATTGGGTGACTGAGAGGAAATCTATTGCCGCTGAGAGAGACACCATTAAAATGAAGACTAATGTTCCCCGAGCATCAAGCGAGCATGTCTGATCACCTAGATTGATCTCCTGCTAATAGCCTGGCTCCCATGACAACTGAAAGAGGAGGGAGGGGGGAGGGGGGAGGAGGAGGAAGGGGTGGTAATCTCCCTACTGAAATATTTCACAGTGAAAAAGCAAAAAAAAAAAAAACGTTGAATGGAGGGATGAGGCCCCAGAGCAAGGAAGATGAAATGGAGGGAGGGTCATGGAAGGCGCCGTCCAAATCGATGCGTCTTGGGAAAGAGGGAGGGAGGGAGGAGAGGAGAGAGGGAGGACACACTGAGGAAGGGAGGAGTTGGGAGGAGGAGGGCTGACAGAGAGAACTGTGGAGGGACTCCAGGAGAGGACGTGTGGGAAGACAGGATGACGGGGAGGAGGAGGAGGAGAGAAAGGAGTGCGGAGACCCCCCTACGGCCCCACGGACCCCCATGCACAGAGAACCCCCCCCCCCCCACTGGGGAAGGAACAGGTTCTGCTAAACACCCGTCAACGTTTACTTCTCCACCCTCTCTCTCTCCTATCACCACTCTCGTTCACTCTCTCCCTCGCTCTCTCGTCCTCTCTGTATGACCACGGGAGCCCGCCGTGCCGCGGGAGAAAGTCACCCTGACTTTGAGCGGACGTCGCCGCGCCGACGCTCTCGCCGTCCCTCGTTAATGGAGAACCAGTAGATTACGGCATCCGGCACCGTGCTGGCCTCTCCCAGGGCTGACCCTCCAGGGGTCACGCCAGCCATCTACTCTTCAGATTGCATGGTCGTCCATCGGCTAATGAAAGCCGCCGCTCCAACCAGCCCGGCAGCCCGTTCTGTGTCTGTGAGGTAACGGATGTGTTCCCCTTGAAAGGCAACGATGTGCCGGCGCCGATTCCACAGGTACGTCTCATAAGAGGACCGTCTGTTCTAACGCAGCCTTCTCCTAGTGGGAGGTTAGCGATTGATCACGGCAGAGAACTCCCCCCGAGGGTCGTGTTTTTTTTTTTTCATTTTAATCCCCGCATGTGCCAATGTTAGCCAAAGGGATGTGCTAAAAGTTTGCCTTTAGAAGAACGGGCGCGGGGGCAAAGGGGTAACTTCCCGACGGGCACCTCCTGACAAAAAGGGGCCGTTCGTTTGCACACGCGTTGATTGACCTCCTCGTTCCCTTTCAAGTTCCAGGCCATCGCTGCGGATGAAAAGAACGACGCCTTTCTAGCCTCCTCCCACGCCTCCTCCACTCCCTTCCCCCACCTCCCTCTCCTCCCCTCCCCTCTCCTCTCTTCTCTCTCCGTCTGTCGGAGTTGGCGCGGGGAGCCGCTTGCAGATTGCTCTCTGCCTGCGAGTCCTTCCTCCGCACAAATCTAATTGGCCCAGGATCCCTTTTGTGACAACATTTAATCAGCCAGCTTTGTTAACTTGACAAAAAATAATGTGCTTCAATTGCCCGCTGTGAATTTGGCATGATTCAAGAAACAATTAGTTATCAAGGCAGTGCTCTGTATTTAAGGGTGGATTTGCGTCTTGAAAAAGCTCCGTCTGCAGTTTACAAACACGCCTCTTGATGTTTGGTACATATTCATAGGTGTTAATGACTGGGTTCCAGGCAAGACTCTGTCATTAATATGCACAAACGAAAACCGTGGATATTACAGTTCAAATGAGAACACGTCAAGTCTCTAGCAGAGACACAGTGCACGCAGAGTGGCTACAACATTATGATTCAGCTTCCTTTCGAAAGGGATTCTGTGAAGTAATCACATGCCCTCTATACACACACACACACACACACACACACACACACACACACACTTTGTGTTCCTATTCATTCTTTCTTAAAGACATGCTACTTGCTTTGCTAGCGTCCATTGCCACGTTTACCAACAGTTAGCCTGGATGGGCATGCACTCCACCAGTCACTGCTTCATTACTAGGCTCTCATTGGGTTCCCACAGCAGACTAAAAAAAGAGATCTGCATGCCACACATTTAACTGCCGCCCCTGTCCAAGACTTCATTCAATCAATTTAGCGGTGAGTCATGGTGACAACCAGCAGCTGCTGGCGACGGCGAGACTTTGGCTCCACCGCCGCCGCGCCACTGAGCCAATGATTCACTTCAATCACTTTAAACAAGCCCAGTAACCCAATACAACCCCACGGGCAGATGCTCCGATCGAGTCTGAGGGCCCTCGCACGCGCTGAAGTGCACTTCATTCTGGGTCTGAGGTCACCGGGGAGCCTCTGTGGCCCGGGGTGCGCAGAGAGCCTCTCTAAATACTCCGGGGAGGGAGCTGGGGTTTGATGGAGTTGGCCCGTCGC
>JAVQIZ010145295.1:0-16826 GCA_036023535.2 Galaxias brevipinnis | reverse complement strand
TTCTCTTTCTTTCTATCTCTTTCTCTTTCTTTCTTTCTTTCTTTCTTTCTTTCTTTGTTTCTTTGTTTCTTTCTTTCTTTCTTTCTTTCTTTCTTTGTTTCTTTCTTTCTTTCTTTCTTTCTTTCTTTCTTTGTTTGTTTCTTTCTTTCTTTCTTTCTATCTCTCTTTTTCTCTTTCTTTCTATCTTTCTTTCTTTCTCTCTTTCTTTCTATCTCTTTCTCTTTCCTTCTTTCTTTCTTTGTTTGTTTCTTTGTTTCTTTCTTTCCTTCTTTCTATCTCTCTTTTTCTCTTTCCTTCTTTCTTTCTTTCTTTCTTTCTTTCTTTCTTTCTACCATTGTCTTTCCCATTTCTCCTTAATCCGCTCACGTTCTCTCTTGCCCTCTCTCCGTCCAGCTGCTGTTGCTGCGCGGCTACGCCTTCAACCACTCGGCAGACTTTGAGACGGTGCGCATGATGAAGGAGAACCTCTGCTACGTGGGCTACAACATCGAGCAGGAGCAGAAGCTGGCGCTGGAGACCACTGTGCTGGTGGAGTCCTACACGGTGGGCACTCACTCACTGACTCACAGGCATACAGACACCGCCTTATCCAGGGAGACGGTTGACTTGTGTTCCCACTGATTGGTATAGTTATCCCAATGGGATTTTGGCTCAGATTCTTGGCGATAACATTGCACAGTTTGTTTTATGTTGAACACATTGCTTACATCTTCCTAGAATGACTGTAGATAATCCATAGCATCACGATTTGTCCAATAGTTAAACTCCTTGACTAAATTGGATATGCATCTATTTTTGAAAGGGCGTAAACGTTGTCTATGAGAGCAACATAATAATAATAAAATAAATGGGAAAATGTATAGCTAGCTTATGGACACAACCAAAAATGATTGTGTGTGTGTGTGTGTGTGTGTGTGTGTGTGTACACATATATTTTTATATATATATATATATACACACACTGTTGTGTTTGGATGCAATTTCCTCTTTATTTAGTTGATGATCGCAATGGCCCACATTTCTCTCCGTAGTTAAACGCCATTCGTTGACATCAGCGACACATCCTTTTGGTACATATTGTACAAGCGCCTCCTCCCTTTGTCTGTGTTGAGCGAGCGAGTGCGTGGGAGGGACTCCACAGCTGTGTGGCTCGGTTGCTCCCCTAAGTTCGCCAGGATGTGCCGTGTCGACTGTGCTCTGTTAACACGTCTGCGCGGGGGACAAGAAGTGGCTGACTCGTCGCGGCTCGAAACCAAACAGTTTTTTCTTTTTTTTAATACACGCACATATTTTTTACAGTCCCTGTCCAGTTTGAAGGAACTAGAGGATCCAAAATGCCTAAGCTTTGGGAGCCTGCGTGGTTGGTTGTGTGAGGCGCCTCGTTCCAAGCGCGGCACCAAGCATGTTTGCACATGTGGTCGAATAAGAAGACCAATGTAGCTGCAGCTGAGAGGCGCAGAAATGGCTGCGACGTAGTTTCCTGTGTGGCCACAGTGCGCTTTGGTTGGGCCAGGTGCCCACTTCCTGCCTCGGCCACCTCAGCTGAATGAAGCCATTTTGCTCACACAGACACACACACACACTTCCTGAATATACACCCCCCATTCCAAATATTTGAACTCATGACATACCTAACATGTACACTGCGTTACATCCTGCACACACGAGCCATTTCAGCTGATGAAAGGCAAAAAGTGACCAACGAGAGGGCCTTCTAGTTTGTTAGAGAGCGGAAGTCGACGCACCAGTTGCCTGCCTGCCGCACGCGCACTATATTTGTTCAAACAATTTCTGGTCTCCCGTGTGTGTGTGTGTGTGTGTGTGTGTGTGTGTGTGTGTGTGTGTGTGTGTGTGTGTGTGCAGCTGCCGGATGGCCGGGTGATAAAGGTGGGCGGCGAGCGGTTCGAGGCCCCTGAGGCTCTGTTCCAGCCCCACCTCATCAACGTGGAGGGCGTGGGCGTAGCTGAGCTGCTCTTCAACACCATCCACGCCGCCGACATAGACACCAGGTAACACACACACACACACACACACACACATTGTGACTTCAATTGTGAGCAGACAGACGGCGTCACACAGACACGTGGAGTTGAATGGTTTTCTCGTGGCTCTTGTCCCCCAGAGCCGAGTTCTACAAACACATTGTGCTGTCCGGTGGCTCCACCATGTACCCTGGGCTGCCCTCCCGCCTGGAGCGAGAACTCAAGCAGCTCTACCTGGAGCGCGTGCTCAAAGGGGACGTGGACAAGCTTTCTGTAAGACACACACGCACAGCCCTCCTCCTCTCTGCTATGCATTTCAACTGTACCAATTATTTGACGCTTCAGTTGCAGTGTTGTTAGGTGACCACTAGATGGGGCCATATGCAAATCTTTGTTTATTGTCTACTCTTGGGTTCCATGTTGGCTAGGTTCTAGCCAGCTTGCAGTCACAACCGTGGCTGCAAAGGCTTTTAGCCTAAAGGCTAGCTGCATACCTGTTCCATATGGTCAGAGGGAGACACACAGCATGTAGTGGTGGCTCTGTCCTCATATGGCCGACCTGGAGTCGCAGAAAACGTCTTTTTCAGTGTTATCACAACCCTCCCCTCAGTCCATCTCTCTTTCCCCCCTGGCAGAAATTTAAGATCCGCATTGAGGATCCCCCCAGACGCAAGCACATGGTCTTCCTGGGGGGGGCCGTGCTGGCGGACATCATGAAGGACAAGGACAACTTCTGGCTGACCCGCCAGGAGTACGAGGAGAAGGGCGTCCACGTGCTGGAGAAACTGGGAGTCACCGTCAGATAAAGCAGCCAGGATTGATGCACGTGCGCACACACACACACACACATACACACACACACACACAATGGTAAATCTATAGAGAGAAGTGTTGTGTGTTTATTGGAGCAGGAGACATTAAGATTCATTGTCACACACACACACGCACTAGCCCTTCCTTCATTGCAGAGTATATATCTTAATATCGATCTATTTATCCATCTGCCTCTGATCTCTTGTCTCTCGATGCAAACAAAACATTGGAGAGATTCACGGCATCCCTTTGCCTCTTTCCTGTCCCGTTTCGTCTTTCCTCCCCCTTTTTATTCTCCTCATCTTTCCGGGTAGTATGGTTGAGTTTTGTATCTCACCTTGTTTGGGATTGGCGGACACCTTTCCTCCTTGGTGCAGGAGAGCCTATCCCCCTCTTTGCCTGTCCTGGCGTTCATTAGGAGAGGCTGGGTGCTGTCCCGCTACTTTCTTGTCTCCTTAGGACAGTTTTCTGCCCCCCCGCTAATGGCTCTGATTAAAATTCTGGGAACATTGATCCAAGCCACGCGCTTAAGAGCAACTAGTTGCATCTAAGATATCACAATCAGGGTCTACCTTCAGCATGGGGCATTAGCTTGTTTCACATCGATAGGAACATCTTCCTACTTAATGAGGACTTATCTTGTTTCTATGTTGTTTTTATATATTATGATACCATGACCTTTTTTTCCTCCCAACCTTTTTGGCGCTTCTTTTCGGTTTATTGGACGTTGAAGAGTTGTGTTTTGCATCTTAACTTTTGTAAAGCTTTTGTCATTTTCTTTTTGCGGTGCACTGCTACCATTGTGAATGGAGTACATACATGTAATGGACGATCTGTGTTTTCATGAAGAAATGGTGATCAAAGTGTTGATTTATAAGGGATTCACGGGCGAGCCATCTGAACTTGATTGACATGAGTTTTGCGGTACGTGACGGTTCCGGGGTGGGGGGTGGGGGGGGGGACTACATAGTTCCAAATCACACCCATGCCCTTTTGTCCTCCATCTTTTGTGATATCTTATGTATCTACAAAAGTAGCAATACTGGCATCCATCCCCCCGGTGATAGGTGGTTTTTAAATTCCTTTTGGATATATCAAAGTACTTTGAGAGTAGAAGATTAAGATTTTGATTTGGAACTGGGCATGTTATGATAGTACCAGCACACAAGAGCTTCTGGTATTGTATAGCCATTGAAATATTGTCAAGAAGGATATTGAAGCACTGAAGTTTTGCTCTCACGGTTAAACATGATATATATATATATTGGAGGCATTTCTTATGTCAGTATCATGATGCATGTATATTTTTTATTTTCCATAAACGTCTATCTAGTGCCAAGAACAGTTAATGTTACATGGATCTCATGTTAAATGTATTTTGTCACTGTCTTTTATTTTCTTGTATTGTTCATAGCCTAACTGCTCAACGCTGATCTAAATAAATAAAAGTGATTTATAAGTAATTTGGTTGCCTTCTGCTTATTTGAAACATTTTATTTGTAGTACCTTTTCTGCTCTACTCCATACATGCGCTGTTAGCGGTCCTCAAATGTTGTGATGTAAAATGAGTCAGATAAATACCTAGGAACAACAATTACATTATGGCAAAATAAGAAATCTAAATTGTTAGGGCCTGCTGGATTTATACATGGATATAATTTGACCAGTACATGCCATAACAGCTTAATCTACAGCTGAAAAAGGGTCTTATTTAGTTGTGGGTTACTGTGCAGGAGGAGAAGCAGTGGAGATTCAGTGAAAGGGGAAAAACAGGCCCTTGGCCCGGAGCAGGGACACGGGGGAAGGAAGAGGAAATGTGACAGAGACCACTGGCGCCACCAGAGGAAGAGGCTCTCTTTCCGTGCCTGAAATAAAGATTGCACGCAGACTTTTCCCTCCCTTCCCGGCTCCATTTCCCTCCACATGACCTGTCCTGGTGTCACACAGCCGTGGGCTGTGTGTTTAAGTCATTTGATTGACCGAAATACATCCTTGTTTTCCAGTGGTTCTATGAAATCCTTATTTCAGTCTTGTCATACATCTTATTCAAGTAGCACACAGACATAAACGTACCGCGTAAATCGGTGTACTGTCCACAGGGTGGGAGTAAAGATGTGCTCGTCTGAACGGGTAAATGACACTGGCAGGCAGGTAGGGGGCAATAGAGAGGCAGAAAGAACAATGGTCGTAGCCTTTAAAGGAAGCTATATAAAGAAACTGTTATTAAACCCTCCTTTAAAGCTTGCAGTGGGGGCGGCAGTGGTTTGTGTTTCAGCTGGTTCAGATCGAGTTCTAGTGCAAAGGCGATTGAGAGAATGTGCCCATAACCTACGTTTGTCTCTGTGTGTGTAGTAGTATACATTAGTATACAATATTTTTGATTACAGAGAACTAGGCATATTCAAAACCTGCACAGATCTTTGAATCCCCTACTTAAATTTACTCCGTGGATTCATGAATCCTTGGATGGGTACAATGATTATGATAACGTTTGAATCCAGAATGGGCACACGGTCCACTTATTTTCAGTCCACTTGGAAGAGGCCGGTATGTATCTGAAGAAGAGGGCCATGGTGACCTCACTAGGAGAGGAGAAGATACCCTAACTGTTTGCACATGTGGACCGTGATGCTGTTTGCAGGCAGCCATCAAGCAGCTTAGCAGGCCTAGCCCTCAGGGACCCTCTTTTTCTCTTTCTTTCCTTTCGTTCTCCCTCTTTCCCTCCTCCTCTCAATCATTATCGCCCACATGGTTTTCCAGAGACATCCTGAGTGAAACAGTCCTCGATAGCTATCACATGTTCATGCTCTTACTGAAAGCATTAAATAGCGTAGACTACATCATTTAGTTGCACACGCTCATACTCACCTCGGCCTTAAGTTAACCTGATTTCAAACATTTTCCTAAAGCCAGCTAATGTCAAGATACTAAGATACTAAGAATTTTGTTTTAGAAGGAACCTCAAGGTGGCCCAAACTCAAAAATGAAATAGGCTGATGGTGATGTATAATAACATTTTTGTGAAATGTGAACGTGTCTTTATTCTTGGCCTGCAAGAAAAAAGCTCTGCAGACATTTGTGGTTCATTGGTTTCTCTTGTTTTATTGGAGGCGGAAGGTAAGACACACATGACTTAATTTCTCACAGACCAGGCTACCCTTCACTATCTACAAAGTACTTTCTGTTCCTTCTCAAAGCAAGAGCTACATCCATCGTACACATTCGAAAAACAGTTTTTTTTTTATATATAAAACAACACAATAGAAATAAAAATGTACAACATACACTTGATACAATATAATATATATAATTTTTGCTCTTTTTTACAGAGGTAAAAATACTTAGCGTAAAAAACAAACAAATCTAATTATTACAGGGCATTTGATTTTCATCTTAAGTCTACTCAAGGAGATGGGTGACGGCTGTGCTTTCAGGCACTTGTAAATGGTTGACATGGTGGAGCACAAACGTTTAAACTACACAGACAAACATGGGGTGGATTTTCTCGCTCGTTTTACTCATCGTCGCTTCACACTGTCGTGAATGCTTGCGTTAACCCATTTGAGTGACACTTGTCCTTAAAAACTTAGAGCCACCGAGCGATTTTTTGTTGTGGCGGTTGATCGTCTGGAGAAATTTTGTCAATATCAAAATACACGGACCACGTTAGATCAAACTCTAAGGCATAGAGGCACCATGTTGTTTTCCTGACAAGTATAGAAACCTATTCTAGGAATGGCGAAGGGGGAGTGAATCACATATAAGCCCTTGCAAATGGAACAAAAGCGGTATGCATACCATAAGAAGCCAGTCGACAAATGACATTGGCATCGAACAGAGATAACAAAACTTTGAAAAAAGTCAAGCACTCGACTGGTTGTTTTCGTTTGTGCTTTCAGTGTAAGTATTTGATTGGATAGCTGCAGTGTCACTCAAAGTACAGCGGGAAATGGAATATGAATTTCACAAGTGACAGAGATTGTACAATGAAACTGATTGTACGATGCAGGTAGGCCGGAATCTATACACAACCTCAACAGAAATAGCATATCCTTTTCATACAAAAATATTCATATTCAAATACTTTATGTCCTACAGCTTAAAATGTAGCTGTGATAAAAGAATATAACGTTGGATGAAATCCAAAACCGCATGGCCTGACCTTTAAAACAACACCGGGGGGAGGTAAAAACTTGGGGACAAGAATAATCCGAGAACGTAATGTTTTTAAGGCATAAAAACATATATGGAAACGTGTACAATGGTACTATCTGACCGTGTCTACTTTTGCAACTCCTGACCAAGACACACACACACACACACACACACACACACACACACACCACACACAAACACACACAGGACACTTTTGTGAAGCATTCGGAGATCCGAGAGCCAAACACGAGAGACCATGACAATATTAGCTATACTAGCTCTCGAGTACGAAATCCAAAGCATGCATTCTGTGTGCGTGACAGTCTGGCCCGTGTGGTCCTTCTGTAATCCCTTGCCAAGGACCAATGGATAATTAGTGACAAGGCCTGACGTTAAGAAACCTTTAATGTCCTTCACTTTGATGGGACTACTCTGAGACATAAGTATTGGATAGATTCCCTAGGCCAATCTCCTTCGATGTAGCACTTTGGCTCGTGTCAATTGGTAATAAATAGAATACAAAAACGTTATCTTTGGAGTGGAGAATCGAAGTGTCTGAACTAGAAAAGTAGCGCGTTCCTGTCGTTGGGCAGAGTCTTTTGAGTGGAGGAGCCGAGTGTGAGGGCTTTGTCACTTTAATAGTTTTAGCATGAGCTGCTGCATCTAACAAAGGCTTGGAGGCCTAGGTGAAAAAGCAGATACGCGCGCGCACACGCACACACGCACACACACACACATACACACACTCACACACACAAAGCAGATGTAGTGATTTGGCTCACAGTTGAGCAGGCCATGGCTGGAGGGAATGGAACACGCGGAGAGAACAACACGGTAGAACACAGGGGGCGACAACCAAGACAAACACTTCAAGTTCTTCGACACAGAGTCAGTGTGTAAAAAGTATAAAGTACCTGCATATTGTGATACATGAAATACGTAGTTAGCTATAAAAAAAAAGGGGCCCCCTGAAAATAAAATGGCTTTCTCTCGGTAGAAAACACAGAGGAACTGCCGTGTGGAGAGGTGAGAGAACGATCCAATATATGGGGCAGCTTATCTTTCTCCGGCCCTTAACAAAAAAATAAAATAAAATAAAAAAAACGCACCGAAGGGTTTTGGCTCGTGTCTGTGTCCATCTGGGATTCGTAGAGAGGAAAGAGAACCCGACGCACCCAAAAAGCCCAAAACAAGAAACAGAGCTCCGCAATCTCTTGTCTCCGGGGGCTTCTTTCCAAGGTCCCCCCCCCCCACCCCCACGAGTCAGGGGCTCCATCCTCCTCACGTTCAGAGCGTGTCCGATGGGGACCAGCAGGCTCACCCCACGGCCTTGTGTCGCCCCCCGCAGCACCCGCACGCCATCCCGGCCCGGTGGCAGGCGTGGAGGGGCGGGTAGAGACATAGGCAGGGCGCCAACAGGGACAGCCCCACCAGGGCCATCCAGCGCGTGCCCAGCCGGCCCCCGCTGCCCCCGTCGCCACCCTCGCACGAGCAGGGGTCCGAGTAGTCTCCCTCGGGGTCCGACATGCAGTGGTAGAGCATGGTGTCGGCCACCCACAGGCAGCTGAGGCGCCGTATGCACGCCCGCAGGGGGTCGGGCGCGTCCTGGCACCGCCCCCTCCGGTTGCTGGCGAGGTAGAAGGCCTCGCCGCAGTGCTCGCACTGAGCGCGCTCGGCGCCCTCCAGCATGCGCCCTTTGCTGCCATTGCTGGAGGGGGAGGAGCCGGGTAGAAGGGGGCGAGGCTGGGAGGAGACCACAGAGGAGAGGCCGTGGCGGTAGGAGCCGCCCCCGCTAACGTGAACCTTATTGGCCAGCGGTGCGAGGGCGGGATCGTCAGGGTCCGAGGGCGCCGGGGCGGGGGCCAGCGGGTAGGTGTAGTCGTGCTTGTGCGCCTCGCTCTTGGCAAAGTCCACGTAGGAGTCAGCGTCGTCCACGTGGATGAACTTGTCCCGCACGGTGGCGTGGCGGTAGTCCTCGTAGCCCGTGAGCCAGGGCCGCTCCACAGGCCGCCCCGGCCGCGGCTCCAGGCCCAGCTCCCAGCTGCGCTCGCGGGGGTTGATGCGCACGATCTCCTCGTCCTCCTGGAAGGTGACGTGGCGCGGGAGGCGGGTCATGGACTGCAGGGTGGCGGGGGGAAGAAAGATGGGTATGAACGCAAGAGGTGAAGGGGGCTAAACTCAATCAAGAACACACATAATAAGAGTCAACCCATCGCGTTTCCAACCTAAAGAAACACGCTAGTCCCAATCTCTCACCAACCAGCCCTTCATATTTAACGTGCATGTCCCTGGTTCCTGTTCAAAAACCAACCCCCCTGCCCCCACGTACCTGGTCCTGAAAGTAGTGGTCTAGGAGGCGGTAGGTGTCGTGGCGATGCCCCAGCAGGCAGGTGTGTCGCTGGGGAAGAGGCGAGGCGTCCAGCGGCTGCAGGGAGGTCTCCAGTCTCTGGGAGGAGTTGGACGAGCTGTCCGTGGCGTTCTGGTGGGGAAGGGGTGGGGAGGGGGGGTCAAAAATGGAAAACAGGTGTCTTTCTCTCTGTGATTATTGGCCTGGTATGCCTCGGTACAAAAACAGGAAGTCCCAGTGCCGTTTTGATTGGACAAACAGGAAGTGGGAGATTTAGTTTGCGTGCTTGTGGGCCGCGTACGACCGACGACCACGTACGAGATCCACAGCTGAGAAACACTTGCTCTTTGTATCACATCTAGAAAAGCCTTTTATTAGTGGCTGGGAATCTTTAGAATCTTTTAGAGAACGTGACATTGGTGTTTGCACACAGAAAGTAGAACAAACACATTTGTTCGGACACATCTGCACTTACGCGTGTGTGTGAGTGTGTGTGCGCTCTCTCTGCTCTTGACTCGAATATACATTTCCTCTCTTTTTCAGCTCTGAACAAATTCTCGCCTTCCTCTCTCCACACACTCGCTCTCTGTCTACATCCTTCCTTCTCTTCGTGCGGCCCTCACGTCCCCCTCACTGCAGTCCCGGCTCCTTCTCTGGTGCGTGTGGCATCCTGTCCCCGTCCTGGCTGGCAGGCCCCAGGCAAACCATGGCCAGACTCGACACACACGATCTCCGCCGCGGCGCAGCACTAGTCTCCAAAAAAGGTAGACAGATATTTCAAACAGGCATGCATAAGGGGCAGCCTTCGGTGGGGCTCCAAAAAAAAGTAGTGGCTGAAAAGCAGGACCGGACTCTTCTTGTATTTCACGGCATGTTGGCCTTGGGTGCTGGTGTTTGTCTCTTGAACCAATGCCATCATCTTCTTACAACTTCACTAACTCTACCCGGTATTACGACGAGCCATGGAAGCTAGAGAGCGTGTGTGTGTGTGTGTGTGCTCCCTGGCCTGTGGCCTGAGCTGTGCACATTGTTCTGGTGTCTATCTAAGCTGGGCCTGCTGTCTATCCTTGCAGTGCATCCGAGCACTGAGCTTCTCACACAAACAGTGCCATGCCGAGCATTTCCCCTGGCTCGGGCCACAAAGCCCTCGGAGCGGCCCCCCAGCCAAAAATAACAACATGCCGGGCCAGCTCCAGGCTCCGCCCCTCCCCTCTTGAGGATCTCTGAAGGTGTGCTCAGCAGAGTCCTAACATCCACCCTGTTCCGTGTTCCACTGCACAAAGATAACTTACAAGAACAGACTTCTGTGCAGCTTTTCAAGTGCAGTCCACATTTTACTGCACTTTTAACATGCATATTTAGATTAGTAAACATCACGGGAAAACAGCCTAAAAGGTGTTGAACTACATGAAAAAAATTTTCAACTTTAAAAAACGACCAGAGGTTTTCAACGTTTCTCGCCGAACCGCACGACCGCCTCAGTCTCACTATCTGTCCCAGCTCGGGCTGAACGCAGCCACAGTGCATTCAGGAAGGGCCACGGAGGGTGGGAGGAGGCCAGGCTGGGAGGGGGCCAGGCTGGGGTTCAGCCGAGGGGGGGGGGGTCTAGCCAACCAGGAATGGCCCAGGAAGCATTTGCATCCTCGCAGGCAGTAAATCTGCCACGGCGCTTCCCCTGTCCCCCTGGCGCCCGCCTCACAAAATTCAACCACAGTCGGGGCGAACTAACTTTAGGAGAAGGCCGGCTAACTGGAGACTAAGACGAGTGCAGCAGCAGGGGGTGACGGGGGTGACTTCCTCTCTCCGGCCCAATGAGGCCCAACACGCGCTGCCGTCTGGCTGGGTGCACGCGTGTATTGAATGACGCCCTGCACTTCGTTCCAGAGACAATCTGCCGTGTTTTGGCGAGGTAGGCAATCGATATGCAGAACGCTGGTCGGGGTGTTGCGTCAGCTCCTCTGTTCCTCTCAATGTGCTTCCGTCAGCCGCCAGCCCTCCGCAGCGGCCCCAGTGCTGCTTCTATTCTAGACAGTGCTGTCTGGGACACAGTCTATTTATTCAGAACAGACATTCTGTACCTCGAGTCGCCGAGCGCACACTGACATCCAGTGGGAGTGATTGCATCACCCCCTCTGCCACTAGAATGCTAAAAAGGACAACCTAGGGACACAGATACACCCATTCTCTCTCTCTCTCTCTCTCTCTCCGTGTGCATGTGTGTGTGGGCTTCTGTGTGTGTGTGTCGGAGCCAGGGAACAAACTAGGGAGCAGAACACACATTACTACACCCCCCCCCCCCTTGTAGACAGTGGAAGTCAAAAAGAGATGAGCCACAAGGCACTTCCTCTCGTAAATCACCCGGGCCGGCGGTAAGCTGGGAAGCAGCTGCCATGCACGCAGCGCTAGTTTGGTGCTCCCCGCTAGTTATATTGGGTCTGGGGAGAGGGGGAGGGGAGGAGGGGAGGCTGGTTGGATGGGAGGAGGGAGGACAAGAGGGAACGGGGAGGAGGGGTGGGTTGGTTACAGGAAGTGACCTTGTGACCCTGCCTGCCGCTCCGGGTGTCAGGTTACAGATTACGGGGGGGGGGGGATGGTGTTTCACGGAGGCTGAACTAAAGGAGGAGACCTTGACACAAACACCCACACACACACACACACACACACACACACACACACACACACACACACAGCAAATAGAAGCAAAAGGAAGGCTATCCTGTGCCGTCTTGAATTAGGTTTTGTCCTATTGTGTGCATTGGTTACATTTGACTCAACTGGTGTATCCCTGTTACTGGGAGCCACGTTGAACACAGTGACCTGGCGCAGAGCTGAACATGTATCTCATTGATCGGGGGAAAGGAGAGGGGGGAAGATGAGAGGAAGAGTGAGGGGAAGACATGCACGAGAAAGGAAGGCAGGCGAGAGAGGGAAGGAAGCGGCAAAGAGAAGGCCAGAGGCCGCACTGACCATGAAGACATCGTCGTCGCCCAGCTCCGCCTCGTTCTGGAGCGTCGTGGAGGAGGTGGTGGAACCTGGCCAAAGCAGAAGGAGACACATGAACAAACTTCATATTTCAGCCGCATTTTCTTCACCTTAGTGACAATAACCTTACTCTAGTTGACTTTTCCTGTGTGTATTAGTGATGCACAGATGTCATCCGAATCCGCGTGTACGCATAAATCATTCATCCGCCACCCACCCGAACAAATTATTTTCAACGATTTATAGACCCACACCTGATCACACATTAGCATTGTCTCTCAATGGGATATATGCGGGACGATCTGGACATTTATTTAAAGTAAAGGTTTTTATTGTTTGGTAAAATGGAAATGGCAAAGGGAATTCCACAATAGCCCGAACACGGGCTCACATCTTTAATCCCTTTCAAACTTTCCTCATTAATGATACGGGAGAGAGCTGGACCACTAACCAATCCAATAATGTTCCAATTAAAAGCTTCATACACGATGAGAAGGAAGGGCGAGAAGCTTTACCCCAGGTGTTTTTGTATAGCCCTGATTTGAACTGGGGGTCATCCCTGCCTGTATGTGCACTTATAGGACCATCCCCTTCCACAACGCAGCAGACCGAGGAGGGAGTGCAGTACCTTCGGCCAGGTCCTCGATGGCCTTGCGCACGCCCCTGTCGAAGGCCCGGGCGTCGGCCGGACTCTGGAACGACAGGCCGCACCTCCGGTCCTCCACCTTCCAGTGGTGGAAGGTGGGCGTGGCCGTGGTGTAGACCAGGTCCTTCCTCAGGGGGCATTCCAGGATCACCTGTCAATCAAGCAGCAGAGCGAGCCAATCAAAAACAAAGGTTGGGATTCCTATCACTGACACAACTGCTCTGACATTGTTTTGAACGGAAGTGAAGCACTCAGATTTGCGTCTTTTATTCAAGCCTGATATTAAAATCACTGATACCAATGTCTACAGTTTACAATAGCCAGGCTAGTCCAGTTTTTTCCCTTTGGTACGAGCCGAGAGCGCAGTTACGTCTACCGTCTCGAAGGAGACCTTCAACGGAGGAGGGGAACTTCCTAACCTGCTTGTCCCGGAGGCGCTCGCCGTGGATGAGGAAGTGGCTCCGTCCCCCAGGGGCCAGCGTGGGGGCCAGCTCGGGGGGCAGGAGGCGGCAGACCCCCACCCGGGTCAGGGCGCCACCGTCCTGGGCCAGCCAGCCGCCGCTAGAGTCGTCCCTCGTCATGACAACCGCTTTCACACGCACGATGTAGCTGTCACTGTGGAGGGATGGAGGGAGAGACGGCCATCAACACAGACACAAGACGGTACACATCCACGCCCCCACAATGCAAAAACCAAGGAAAGGATGGGGTTATTAACTGTAAAGGTGCTGCTGCTTTACTCCCATGAGCGCAAACATGTCAAGATTATTTAAACAGAATGTCTACCACCAAAACAATCAGCACGCTGTCCCAGTTAGTTTGTGAAAACCTTGTCTATACACTACCAAGGACAAGACGTAGCTGGCCTCTCAATATGAAATGATGAACTCAATGTAAGGATATTTGGGGCCAAGTTAGTGATGCAGGCTTTTGTAAATGGTAGGGCTCCCGTGGCGGCTAATGGCCATGCTACAGCTGGTGGACTGTTCCCACGTAACCCATTAGGATGGAAGTGTGTGTGTGTGTGTGGAAGGTAGAAGGAAGAGGTCAACAAAGAGACACGTCGTCAACAAGACAAACTCAACCAATTTGGCATTTACCACCAACCCATAAAAACCACACCAAATGGGTAAGAACAGGCCGTTTAAACGAAGGGCACCAACAAACTACACTCGTCGCCAACTGCCACACTTGTTATAAATCGACTTGGAACACCTTGCAATGTGACTGGCATTTGAGTTCGTCCACGTTAAAGTGTCGAAAAGTTCTAGTTAGCGGGTGGGTCAGCTTGGTCCTACTTTGCTAAACACTTCCCAGGAGAGGAGCTGGGTGATAATGCCCACTTCACACAGTGGCAGAATGTTTGAGGGCGTCTCGAGTCACGACTCGGTCTGCTCCTCGCAGAGGTGGGAGGTGTTGTACCGGCAAGCACACAACACACACACACACACAAATACACAAACAGAAGACGGTGAGCGATAAGTCATACAGCTACTCGAGAGAGAGATGAAAATACACAAAACCACATAACCCAAACCTGAAGAAAAAAAAAAACACGCAGGCCGGATATTAACAGGTGTTTATACGTACCTCCTTTGCCGTCATTACATGGCTATCTGCTGGCCTACATATCTTAGCTCTCTTTGTGTGTGTGTGTATAGGCCTGCGTGCTGACACTCAGGGACCCAGAGAAAAAGACTGAGCTTGGTGGAGATCGGGGCAGTGGGCAAACCCCATGGAATCCAACGAGACGACAGTTTAGTCTAGTCGATTACCATCTAAAGGCGCTGCCATCTCACAATGCTCCGCTGGCACAATGGCAAAGCCCAGGCCAGGCTGCGGGGCCACACGCACCGTCCCCAGGGCTGCAAGACGGTGTACGACGCGGGCCGGAGCCAAGATCTGCAGTACCAAACATTCTGGAGCATTAGCATGCCAGCCACCACCCCTCTCATTCTCTCTCTCGCTCTCTCTCTCTCTCTCTCCAGCAACACAATGACACAGGCACAAAACCATGAATGACCCACCACAATAACAGGATGCACTTTGTTTTCAATGCATTGAATAAATGCAGTGCGGAGAGAATGTGTTTGTGTGTGTGTGTGTGTCTGTATGTGTGTGTGTCTAGGAGTGAATGAGAGGCGTTGTTATATAATTAGCTTTCAGACAGAGATTTGATGGCGCACACACACACACACAAATAGTCACAACTAAAGGTGGCAAAACTGGTTCACCGGCTTCCCACCCACACCCACACATTCATAACACGGAATGACTGACTGACAGGCCGCCCGCCCGCCAGACAGACAGACAGACTGGGTGACAGACAAAAACAAGCAGGCTCCGATAGAGGAAGAGACAGACGCAGCTGCCATGGCATGTTCCGGAGACACACACACACACACACACACACACACACACACACGCCGCCAAAACAACATCAAGGTGGCAAACAAAGAGGTTTCGCGCTAAAGTCGACGAGTCCCTGAGATGAAATAGTCCCATCTGTCCTGGGTGCCTACTGTGACCAATGGTACAGGACAAGTCTATTATCTGTGGTGGGCACACGTGCCGTTAGCTGCCACAACCAGCAGTGCTGCTCTGCTAGCAAAAAACAAAAGGCCTCTTGGAACCAACGGGCTCAATGAGGAGGCCGCCTTGGGAGGTCGAGGTGTGCGTCCACTTCACAGAATCACCTTGGGCATCGGCATTCACCTTACGTTAGCGAATGTCAGTCCGCCTAGCTGAACTACCTTGACTCGCTAAGGTACGTTTATACAGTAAGGGTGCCACGGCTAAGGGGTAGGACGACGGGCCAGTTGTCAGGTTTGGAATTCAGCCCGTGTGTAATAGATAACAAAGGGCAATGAGGGCAGACCAGCCGTGTGTGATAAGGGCGGCTTCACTTCCTCTGATAAGGAGGGCAGGGCCGCACCCCGGCCCACTCCCACAGCCCTCCCCAACTCGGCATTATGCTGTGGTGAGGTTTCACATTCGTTGTCACTTCTCTATCGAAAACAAAAGAAACTAACATAGACACCTTTCTCTATTAGGAAGGTAGGTACCTAATCTATGCCACTTCATTCACCACATTCAAAATCGAAAGAAATACTAGGCATAAGCCCACACTATTGTTATACACGTATATGTTTTATCACTTTACTAATTATGAATAGAGAGGCACATGGTACATCACTTTAGGCCTGCTAATATGTCCCTGTATTATTTGGTACACATTTGGAAGTAGTTTTGATACTATAGCTATATATATACCTATAGTGCTACCAAGGCAAGCTAGCTACTGGTTTGTAAATGTTTTTGACTACTGACTAACTTTGTAGCAGAACACAGTTGAATTGAATTGAATTCAAGCACAGTCTTCAACTCAAAGCAACTGTAATGAGCTTGTATTTATAAATGACTGCGAGTTGGCACCATGAGTTGAGAATAAATGATACACACACACAGACACACACAGCCACACACATGCACACACATGCACACACAGACTCACACTCCCTATTTATTAGTGGCCTTAAAAAGGAGGAGAGGTTAAGAGAGTTCATTGGGGACTATCGACACACACAAAGCCCTGAAGGGTAGGTTTGATCTTCTATCTGTCAATCCGTTGTAGTTATTGGCCATGCTCACATGTCCTGGCAGTGCTCTTTGTGAATGTACGTGTGTGTGTGTGTGTGTGTGTGTGTGTGTGTGTGTGTGTGTGTGTTTGCATCAGCATCAAATCAAGGTCATTCGCGTTCGGAACCAAGTACTGCATTCATCTCATCCCGTGGCAAACAGACCAGCCCCATTCTGGGGGGGGGGGGGGGGGGGGAACAAAAACCACCACCCCCCCCCCAAATAACAAAAGCAAAAATTATTTAAATATACAAACGTTAAT